>JBANCZ010001562.1:0-20720 GCA_037040025.1 Sphaerogastrella javana | reverse complement strand
CTATAGTGTATATATATATATATATATATATATGTGTGTGTGTCTATGTGCCATTTCATTTCGTGCGTAAACTTTAGGCCACGTTTAGATGTTGTGAGTAAAGTTGGCACATATTTGTTTTAACGCCTTTGCTAATACAATTCCATGATAATTGGCATCATGAAGTTTTCCAAAGACTTATCACCTGGTTTTATGTGAGCTTGTCGAATACTTTGAGTACCTTTATGTTACTCCTTCTAATCATTTAGATAATTACAAATTTGCTAAAATTCTACACTAAATTATTCTAATCTTGTTACGATTATTCATAAAAAGATATTTATATTCTAGAAAAAAATTCAGCTTATATAGTTGTTGTTAATATTTTTTTTGAGAAAAGTTAATATTAGCACCTCTATATTTGTCCCCCAATATCTTCAAACCAAATTTTTCCCAAGAGCGTTGTCTATATTTTTGAGAAAATTAAGTTATTATAATACCTCTATTTGTTTTTGGTCAAAATTTTCTAATACCTCCCAAGAGACTTTTTCTGGCTGCAGTTGATGTTTTGACTTATACCTGGTTCAGGGCCCTCTGTGCACTATTATAAAATTGCGGCACACCGACGCCATTTTGTTACGCTTTTCCGTAGTATTTTTCCTTGAATTTTCCTTATTGTTTGTCATGACTCTGAAGGTAAATTCATAAGGTTATTCTGGTTGCTGTCGTTGGCATTTCGTTTAATTACTTTTGACATCAGGTAAATTTTTGAAATTTTTCGTTGGTCTTTTGTGTGGGTTTGAAGTCTGAGCGAACTTCAGCGGACACTCAGTGGCTACAGGGAATAGTAGGGGGGATAACGGGAGACACACCATGGGCTGAGTGTGACAGTCGAGTGGGTGGTTGGGTGGTTGCTTGGTTGCATGCATTTTGACGCAAGTGTGCCAAATATTTGTTTAGGCCTTTAGCCCATATTTGTCCATGGGCCATGGCTGGTGCACATATTCGCATATCCGCAAACATCCGCACTTTTACACACATCCACATCACACTCACTCACACACACACACTTACACTCACACTCACACTCACATTCACTCAACTTATGCTTGATATTTGCATTTGACTCCGTTTTGCTTTTGGCTTCACATTTATTTTGATGTATTTCCACTGGACAAACAAATAACTTTTGCAGCCCTTTTGTGTGCCATGCCGGTGTTTCGGATGGGGATGCTTGGGGGGGGTGAAGATGGGTTGGTTGTATTTTAAATTGCCACCGGCGTTGTCTGTGTATATTTTTACCACTCATATTGAAGCGTGTGTTTGTTAAATGGCTTTCTTGTTTTTCATTAGCAGATAGTTTAGCCAAAGCAAATAACACATTGGATTGCAGTCACAGTCACAGTAGCAGTCACAGTGACAGCAATACAGTAACAGTTTTAGTCATAGCTAGTACCAGTTTTCATCGTCCTTATTCATCATCCCTTTTACAGTTCGTTTGATCCCTGTGGCTGGGCTGTGTGTGTGTGTGTTAGTGCCTTCCCTCATTAGTTTAGTTGGTTTTCGGTAAGTCTCTAATCACATATGGAGAAGGCTCTAAGCTCTAATAGCATTTTCAGCACTTTTCTACTGAAACACTGTTTCTTTCTCTCTCTCTCTCTCTCCCTTCCTCCGTCTGTCTCTCTCTCTCTGTGTTTCTTGGTTTCCCTCTATTACTCCTTTTGCTTTTATCTCATGATTTCTGCTCTGTTTGCCTTCTTTTCAAACTCTTGTGGAGCATTTGATGTGTGTTGTGCCTCGTGCTCCTTGTTTATTTGTTGCTCAAACTTTGCATTTTGTTACTGTTGTTGCTCTCTCTTATATTAGCAGCAGTTGGCAGTCCGTTTCAAGTGTGTGTGCCGGAGCAAATGGAATTGTAAAAATCTACAACAAATAATACACAACAGAAAAACTGGCAACACAAACAAACTTTTACGGCAACTGCGAAAATAACAACAGGAACAACATTTAGAATTTAGCCAGATTGAAGACCGAGAGAGAAAGAGAGAGAGAAAAAGATAGATAGAGGGAGAGAAAGAGAATGTGTTTGCTATACTTTTAATCATATAATCTACATATGTGCATATTAATGAATTACATTCAACAGAGCGCCACGCCTCTGATACGGCTCTGCCCACCACCCGACGACCATTGGGCCATAGGTAGCGTTGTAATGGTACCGGCTATATTTTTCCTCCATCATTTTCCTACGACTAACACTTTTTCCCAACATGCGTTCCCTCTCTCTCTCTCTCTCTCTCTCTCTCTCTCTCTCTCTCTTTTTCTGTCTCGCATTCTCCCTCCTTCACATTATTTGCCTCTCTGGCTCTGCATTGAATAAAAGTTTTTTCTTTTCACGCTGTTTTCTCTCTTTCTTCACATTTTTTCTTCTCTTTTTCCATTTACAGTTTGTATGTGTTTCGTTTTGTTATATTGTTCGCTTCGTTGTTGTCCTGTTACTTTTAAAAGCTTTTTTAAGTAACTTCTACTAAATTAAGTTAAACGCATTCCGTGTTATTTCGTTTGGTCATAGAACATGTCACACTTCGCGAATGCGCGTCATTACGATTTCAAAACAAAAATCCTGATTGACTGTCAATCCGAGAGCCTTCACGTATCATATCGTATCATATGCGGTCGTATTTAGTTAGAGCAATAACCTACAAGAAAATTGGACGTTATAACATGCAGAACAGTCGGGTACTACCAACAGATAAACCCTATGAGTATCCAAATTATATTATGATAGATTTTATATGTATGTTATAGATCAAGTTGAAATTGTTAATTTTGAAATTAGTAGTATATATGCGACATTTAATAAACAGTGTGACCGCTTCTATGGATTGTTTCTTCTCTTTTGTGTATTTGATAGATAATCAGGAAATAAAACTCAATAAAAGTAAGGTTCCGGTATTGGTTTCGATGTTTGAAAAATTGAATCGGTTTTGTTTACGGTTTCGTCTCTTAAATATGAAACGGTTTTAATGGTTACGTTTACGGTTTCAGTTTTAGTTTCATGATTATAATTTTGAGCTTTTTGCATATGGCGCTACAAAATATTTTTAAGAAATATAGTACAATATTCCTTACATATACATAAACTTGGGGTAAGTAGTGTGACCGTTTTACAGTGTGATTATATAAAAAATGCAGTTAGCTCTTTATTAGCACTATAGGAAGAGCTTGATGCCTTTGGCTCAAACTCTATACCGACGGCATTAGCATTTGTTTGTATTACTTACTAAACACACACGCACACACACACACACACACTTACATATACCATACACACATAGAAACACACATGTGTGTGTACGGTGTTGGCTGTTGGCGACCTCAGCCTCAGTTGGCTCGTAAAAGCTTTTAGCATAAGGATGCAACCAGCGACAGGATGCAAATGCAGCACGGTGCTCGGCTCCATTATGCGATGCCACAAGCCATGCAATGTCTCTCTCTCTCTCTCTTTCTCTCTCTCTCTCTCTCTCTCTCTCTCTCTCTCTCTCTCTTTCTGTGTCTTTGTAGTAACTGGTTTTGCATATGGTTGCACCCGCACCTCCTTGGCTTTAGCAATAAATTGCAATATTTATGTTTCTGGGTTAAAACTGCATCCATGACAATTTAAGGCTGCACGTAGATCCGACTCGACCCAACCCGACCTGATCCCCATCTGTGCATCTCTTTCACCAATGCAAATCGAAGAGCAAAGCAAAGTGTTAGCTACCTCTTACTATCTCCCTTTTTTCTCTCTTTATCCCTTTCCCTGTGTGCTCCTGTTCGTATCTATTGTGAATATGGCATGGAATACTGCGCCTGCTGCTTTTGTGCCTTTGGCTTTGGCTTTGTCTTTGTGCCTCGATTTATATTTCTCTTTGTCAGCGTTGCGTTTATGCAGATTTGCAAGTTTTAGATCTGCACCAAATGGCAAGAAGCAGCATCTGTATGAGTGTATAAGTGTGTGTGTGTGTGTGTGTTTGTGTGCAAGAGTGTGTGAGAGAGAGAAAGTGTGTATCTATTGGTTGTATGCGTGCACTTTGTTTTCCAAAGGGATTTTCTATGTTTTCCCACAGCTTTTGTTTGCCGCTTAACACGCACACACACTCACACACACAACCATTCACTCACACACACACACACCCACACACATGCTCACCATAAGAGCTTTTAGTTTTGCATTTGAAGCACTTGGCTTTGCATTTTCCTCTTTGTTTTTCCTTTTTTTTTTTTTTTTTGTTTGCTGTTTTTCTACTATTTTGTCTCTTTTTTGTTTCTTTTGCAACACTAAAAATCGTTCGAGAAAATATAAGTTCAAATCTCTATGTTATTTACTCTGAGCTCAGTCTGTTGTTTTTGCTTGCATTTCTCTTCCACTCACTTTCTCCCTTTCTCTCTCTCTCTCTCTCTCTCTCTCTCTTTCTTTCTCTCTGTGGGAGTGTTTAAGCCTTAGACAAAAGCATCACAATATTATTGAAATGCACTCAATGCATTTTATAGAGAATATAACAGTATCAATACCATCTACAAATAGCTAATCTATTTATTTTCTCTCAATGGGTCACAACGTTTTTTATGCAATATAAATAATACAATCAGCTTCCATATCATTGATAACATATACTATCGAAAGGTCTTATTTGATATGAGTATAAATTTTTAAAAATTAAACAAAATATAGGATCCCCTTTTGATTACGTAGAGGCTCTGTTTGGCATAGGAAGAACTGAGGTCTATACGAAAAGAAAGAAATGAAGTTGAGACATTTTCGATAGAATTAATCGATAGTGAAAAGTATACAAGAAAATTAAGTCTAGAGAATACATAACCTTATAGAATCTTAAATAACTTAAGCCTTTTAGATCGAATTAATTTGCTATAGAGACCTTTCGAATTGATGTTAATATCGTTGTATAATTATCATCGATCGACTTAGGCACTTGTGTCAATCGGAATAGTGTCAACTACTCATTGACATTAAAATCGTTCCCATTGAATCCATTCGAAGATCAACGTTTATTTAATAAAGTTCTTTTTAAAGACCTGAAACGGCAGTCGAACTAAAACTCGATTGATCGTTGGGAAAAACGAACAGGAAAAACAGTTGAAGATGATAATGATGATGATCATGATGATGATGATCTATTTGAACAGTTTTCGAGTTGAGTTTGGAGTGTAAATATTTCAATCAGCGATGGGTTGTTACAAATCTGATGTCTCGACTTGACTTTAAGTACCTTGGCCTGATTGTGGTAAGCTTTTACCCAAGTCTCGTTACCAAAGGCCAATCGGTGCCAAAGTCTAGTCTCTCTCACTCTCCTCTCTCTATATCTCTATTTTTCTCTCTCTCTCTCTCTCTCTCTCTCTCTGTTTGTGTGTGTAAAGTCTGGCGCTGATGTTGCATCTGCTTTTAATTGCATTGCGGCGATATGAGCCAACAAATCGAAACTTGGCTTGAAACCGGTTGCAGCTCATAAATCGTTCAATCATCGTTGCTAGCATTGACAACGCCAATGCATTGGCCATTTGGCTGCCAGTTGCTCCTATGTCATACACAGCGACTTGCAATTTCCACTCGAGACGTTAGCCCAAATCCCCCTTTCCCATTTCCACTTTCTCCGCCTCCATCAAACTGTGCCCCCCCCCCCCCTTTGAGTGTTTTATGCCCCTCTCTATTTCTATTTCTAATTTTTTTATATTCATCTTGATTCATTTTTGGGCAGCGTGCGCGCCTTAGACATAAAATTAATGCAATTTACTCACAAAATGTGCCATTAAAAGCGCATAACCAGGCTGTAAAAGGCAAAAGCACAAGAGAGTGGAGCACTCTTACCAAAGGAGAGAGAGAGGGTCTGGCTGCAGGGGAGGGGCTGAACACATGGCAAGCCAAACATAAAGCAATATGAGCTTGTCGGAGTCGCAGTCGCAGTCGGAGTCGGAGTCGGAGCGTCGCCTTGTCTGGGTCTTTGCTTACGTTTCATTTGCTTCTTGCTCCAGCTTCAGTATCTCTCTCTCTCTCTCTCTCTCTCTCTTCCACCCTTTTTTCTCTCCTTCTCTCTCTCTCTTCCTCCCTCTCCCTCTCTCTCTTGTTGGCTCTCTGGTGTTCCTCTGAGTTCCTCTATTGCTGTGCTCTCCGTTCGCATTGTCTGCATCCGCGCCAACTTTAGTGAGAGAGTGTAATTTAATGCCAATGCAGTTTTATTTTCTTCGTTTGTATTTATTTTTTCTGTTTTTTTTTTTTTCTTGTATTTTGCATGCTCATTCGCCTTGCCACAACCCGCTGCACTCTTCTGGCGTGGCATGCCACAAATTACCCAGGCAAGTCCGTAGAGCGCATTTAGCTAAATCGCTGAATTTATGTCTTATGAAAATGCTGCAGCAACCCAGCCGCAGTCTAAAGCTGCAACTGCAACTAGAGCTGCAGATCTATCCCCTTTCCCCGCCCATGTCCCTGGTACAGCCGCAGTCGCAGCCTCAGCCAGAATGACATTGGCAAAAAAAAGAGGCAATGCTAATGTACGATGCTTTATAAAAAACCAACAAAACTTAATCCAAGCGTCACGCTTATACCCTTACTCTAGCTAGATCCTTTTACTATTATAGATAATGGGGTTCAGCAATTAAAAGGGAATTTTATTTCGAGAAGTTTAGACAATAATGTAATAATATATTATAATATAATATAATATAAAATAATACAATATAGTGTAATATAATATAATATAGTACATTATAATATAATAGAATATAATAAAATATAATATTATGTAATATATTATGTAATATAATATTATATAATATAATATAATATACTACAATATAAAATGATATAGTATAACAAAATTTAATTAATTTAATCCGAATAAAAATTGAAGTTTTCCCCTAATTATTTCTCCAATTATTATCCATTAATTAAACTCTTTGAAATGTCTGGAAAACTTTGAGAAAGACTTTTAAACTCATAGTATATTATTATTTCTAAGAAATATTTATTTAAACAATTTATTATGATACTTATAAAAATCATTAATATATTATTGGAGCGTTTCAAGATTCTATTATTATTTCTGTGGTTAAACATAATCAATATTTTTAATCAGAGTATACCAAAATCATGATGATCAAATTCCTTTTTTTTCCGCAGAGCTGTGGCACGTCAGGGTGGCATTGTTCGTGCAGTGGCAAGGTGTCTAGAAACTTGAGAATTTAAAACTGATTTATTTCTTTTATTATGATGCACACAAAACGCAGTATTTCGTTGCGTTTTACCATTAATTTGCCCAGCGCATTTTCCAATTTCACATCCTCAGTTCCATTCACGCGCATTTTCCTTCTATATAGTACCATACAAAGCGTAGTTTCTTTTGTTGTTGTTTTTGTTGCCTCACAATTGTATGTGTGTCTATCTGTCTGTTGTCTGGCTATACGGAAAAACCACAAATTATGCCGCCTTAACTGTAGTTAGATGGCTGTTTGTCGCTGTCCCATCAATTCGCATGCCAAAAACGCGGGGAAAAAGTTTTCAATTCAATTATCAACGCCCAGGCATGTCGACTGCTAACCTATTCTATATCTATACTATGCTCTCCATTCTCTTTCTCTTCATTTCGCCCCCTTCCAGCCATGGACCACATGTTTACCCACTGTTCGTACCGCTCTCCCCTTTCCATCTCTCGATTCAGTTCCGATTTGGCTTCGATTTGGCCTGCAATTTGGCCCGTTGCATTTTGGGTAATTTGTTTGCCAAATTCGCGTGTTGGCGTTGAAGTCGTCATCAGCATTTTGTGGGGGTGTCGATTGCGGCTATAATATTAACAACAACAACAACAGCAACAACATGAACAATTACAACACAACTTACATGCATATACACAACAACAACATCAACTACTCCACCCACATTGTAATCGAATGCTGAGACTGTGGCCACAATTTTGAGTGTATGAATTTCGTTGTTCAGTTTATGCGAGTGCAACAGTCGAGTATGCCTGTTGATTATTCAAGTATTTTCTTAATTTATACACAAATGGGAAAAATATGAATATATAAAATTATACTTCTTTTAATATTATTAGAATTATTTAATACCATCAACACGATATATAGAGATTACCTTTAGAGCTAATCAAGTAATATAGATTCAAATATATATCTATACAGTTATGCCTATAATTATTATAATTATATTATTATGTATTATTAATATTATAATAACATTTATTATTATAGTCAAGCTAGTACAACTTCAAAATAACAGAAATAAATCGTCTGTTTAAGCAATTCAACTCTGTCTATCTGTGTGGGTTTTCGCTTTAGTCTTTCTATAGAACAAATCTCTCTCTCCCTCTCAATCTCTTTCTATCACTGTCTCTCGTTTCTATATTATATAGCTATCTATGCGTACTAAGTTGGCAGAGAGTTGCACTCTCGAAGCTAAATATAAAAAAAAATATTGGATGCCAGTCGAGCGACAAATATTTTGGCAAACCGAAAAATTGAAGCGGCTACCAAAAGTATGCAGCCAACAAGTGGGGAAGCCAAGGGAAGCCCAGCACAATTTTAGTATTTATCAATGTGTTTGGGTATATATATATATATATATATATGTGTGTGTACGTGTGTTTGTGTGTGTGATGATATGGAAGGAGACTATCATAACAGCCTTAGCTCATAAGCTACCAAAGTGCTTAAGGACGTAGACGGGCCCAGAAGCCGGGGCAGAGCCGGTGCCAAAACTGGGCATCAAAATTGAAAAATAAATAAAATTATGCTTCGCAACACATTTGAAATCATTGGCCAAAGACATATTGATGCTCTGTGTGTATGTGAGTATGTATGGGTGAGTGTGAGTGTGTGTGTGAGTGTACTTCTGAGTGCGTGTGTCTTATGTCTGATACTCAGGGCATTGCCAATCGTCGACAACGTTGTCATCGTCATCATCAGTTCAGTTGAATTGTGAGAGAATATATTTATACTCTGTAGTAATATACAATGGGGTATATCATATGAATCCAAATTCAAAGAAAATAATAGAAAATTTTTATAGTATATATAGTGAGATATTTTAAAGATATCCCATCTTTTTTGTCATAGAGAAGGCATTAAAAATATATATAATCTTTATCATATTTATAATATAGAATACAGTCTTAGGAAAAGAACAACCAATTGCAAGGCACTTCTCTGTCGGTTGGATTCTACTGATTGTATTTTTGGGTCTGTCTGTAGATGGAATCGTTTGGTATGGTATGAGATGACGACGCGCTTCACGCATCACTTGATGGCTTTTTTTCCTCCATTTTTGGGTCGTCGTAGGAAATTTTAGTTGATTTGGCTTCTTTCAATCTGGGCCCCATCTCCTGTGTATAAAGTGAGGGACTACGGCCTTTGGGGAGGTGTGTGCTGCGGGCTGCGGGCTGTGGGCTGTGGGCTGTGGGATGTTGGCTATGGTGTGTCCCGTTTGGAAAATGGGCATCATTGAAAATTCAAATCACATCAAATTCTAAAATACACAAACCACGCAAATCGTTGTTGGAGCAAATAAAAATGCGAGTACATAAAAATAATAATAATAAAAGGCAGCAAGCCAAAGTGTAAGAAGGACATAGCCACAAAATAAAGAGAAAATAAAGAAGAGAAGGAAAAATTTAGCCAAAGGCAACATTTCTTCCAATGAACTCAAGATGTGAATGAAAGCCTCTCAATACGAGCAGTGAAATTTCTTTGGACAAATCTCTAGCTGAGAAGCTCAGGATGTGACAGGCCGAGCAAGCAAATTTGCTGTTTCTTTTACGATAGAAAAGAAATGCCAACGGAAATGGGCTGGGTTATGGGCGAGAAAGTAAGAGACCCCAAAAAAATAGCACGAAAAGAAATGCCAAATTTATTTCTATATGGCTAAGTACATATACATCTACTGGGTGTATGTGTGTTGGTTAAAATTACGGCTTAAGTGTAAAACGAAAAGATTGAAAATTATGATGGTGACACGCCCGTGTGAGGAAACGCCTTCACCTTTATGGAATTTGCACACACATAAACCGCAGCAAATGTATAAGAATCAATATAAATGCATATGACCTGCTCTCAGGCAATTATTTGCTTTGAACACATTATGCAAATATCATTTATCCATGAATAAATAGTCAATAAATCAAATTTACGTTTATGAATATTATTTGCATAATTAGGTCTTTCAGAAACACTTTAATAGTATTAAACGTATCGCTTTCAACATATGTATATTTTATAGATTTTTTTTTTAAATTTATCAAAGTATTTTTTAAAGAATATTGAATGTGTACTATTAATTTCACCAATAATATAATATATATTATAACATAACATTAGCATAGACTTTGATCAATTGCTTTGGTTACTGTATATATGAGATATTGTATTTAATACAATATTTTCATTCAAACTCTTATAACAACTAGGAAAACATTAATTAAGTTCTTTAACATAAATTATCTTCATTCCATTTGTAAATTCTCAGTTAGTTTTAAATGCTTGTTATGGTGTTTGTTATTACTACACAACGTGATTATATATATCCATATGCCACATCATATATTAACATATCATATGACATCATATAAATTGCACTTTATATTTGACTCACCCATTGAGAAGTCTTCACACGATTTCCACTCAAATCCAAATCCAAATCTAGGTGTTACATCGCGATAGCTTGAATTCAACATGAGCTGCTCTGCATTTGGTCGGGGTAGTACAAGCATAAGTACAAGTACAAGTATTTCTAGCTTTGGCGCCTGTTTAGCCCACTTGCAACTCGATTACATCGTATTGAATGCCCGGCCTTCAGACGCCCCTGTTGCAGATTGTTGTGGTTAGTGCCTCAGTCGTATAACTGCAGCCATTCAGTTAGTGCCGCCTTCTTTTCTCTTTCTCTATTTCTTTTGGCGTCCACAAAAAAAAAGGGGAAAAATCAACAATAAATAAAACAAAATAAAGAAACAAAACGCAAAAAAAAAAAACTACAACGGAAAATAGTAAGAAAAATGTAGAAATTTTGTAGCCAGTTTATAGAGTTGGTGACCAGCCTCTTCCGAGAGACAGAGATACAGAGAGACCGGGAGACCAAGAGAGGCCTGTTTGGTTATTCGCCCATAATTTTTGTGCCGTTTACAACAAACGGCCGCATAACTCTTGAACGACTCCTTACCCCTTACCCATTCCCATACCCATGCCCATGCCCACCGCGTCTCCGATCTGTGAACTGTGGTCTTGGTCGCACTCCCGATTCCGGTCCCTGTCCCGGCTTATCTGCCGTTCGTTGTCGATGCTCTGTCCCACGGTCTCCACTCCACACTCTATGGGTCTCCCTCCATAGAGTCTATGGCACCAATACTGGCGCTGGCTCTGGCTCTGGGTCTGGTAGTGGCCCTGGTACTGGCTCGGGTACTGGCACTCTTTTGCATGGGTGCCAAATGAATTTCGCATGTTTTTCTTATTTTTCTTTTTTTTTTCGGTTGTTTCGCCTTCGTTTTGCTTTCTTTTCGCACTTTTGTTTGTGTTGCATGTGTTTTACACTCGCTGCTTTTGGCATTTAATTAAAAAGCCTGCAAAATTATGAACTTTTCTTTCTCGCCCGCCTGCAAATTTGTTTGCTTTTCGCACACGTAAGTCATATATCAAAAAAACCAAAAAAAAAAAAAGATCCCAAAAACAAAACAAATAATGCCTGCCCAGCCAGACAGCGCCAGCGATGCTAGAAATTGAAGCCAGTCGAATGCGTGTAAGGGGGGAAAAGAAAATGCCACAAATGGAAATGAATATGGAAAATGGGAAATTCGTAATAAGAAATACAAAATATACGCATTGTACACATGCAAAAATGGGAAATCTTTCGACAATGATCTGGCAAATTTTATGCTCAACTCTCATGCCAATAACTTTGCCAATTCGATGAGACTAGATGAGACGTCCGACGGATGAGTAATGGGGCAATGTGTTGAGAGGCTGTACCGAAAAAATTGTGTTATTATTATAGTTGGTGTTGTTGTTGTTGTTATTGTTGTTGTTGTTGTTGTTGTTGTTGTTGCTGTGAACGGACGCATCGAAAATCAAATGAGCTGTAAAGAAATTTTCGCGTTAAAATGCGTTTTATTGTTTCCAATTAAGCTGATTGAGTGCGTCGCCTTGTCTGTGTTTGTGGCCCAACAATGTATCGAAAGCCGCAAAGCTATACACACACACACACATCCGAGAGATATACACACACAGCACACACACTATCATCCACGCATATATAGACTGTAAACTGTAGTCTGTTGTCTATAGTCTATAGTCGATTGCATGCAGTCTCTGCCCCGACATGCTTCAGTTAATCCCACACACATGATATGGGAACGACCCAACCCCAAAAACCAAAAAACCTAAAAAAATAAAGAAAAAAAAAATAAAACAATTTATGTGCTACTTTAGCTAATCGTTGACAGCGTCACCGCATTTTTTGGCCTTATTATATATATAGTATTTTGTTGTTGTTGTCGATTTTGATTCTGTTACACTTTTAGTTTCAGTTTCAGTTTCAGTTTGAGTTTTGAGTTTTGTCTACCAATGGAATTTATTTGTTTTGTGGGCCTTAATCAGCACTAGGCACTCGGGCTTTAGCACCATAACTATTGGATGCATCATTATACATGCCTCCATCCATCTATGTCTTCATCTTCTGGACTCATCAGTTGCCGCACTCTATTTATGAGGCTGCAGCTCAACGCGGCTTAACGAGCCCGCAAAATCAACTCATTTTCAATGCGTGTCAATGGCAATAACTGAGTTCCAGCATCGGACCAGCTGCCCAGATGCCCAACTGCCAATCTGATTATCATTATTGGCCAGTGGCAGATTGGCTCCATACTTACAACGACTAAAGAGATGCTCTAGCTGTAAGGGAACTGTGGAAAATGCAACTTTATGCCAGATAAATTTAAAAGAAACATTTATTAAAAATATTTTTAAAAAATATTTAAAATAATAATTCAAATAATATGCATTTAGATAATAATTAAAGTTTATAAAACAAAATAGATATAGATATCTTTTTACACATTTTTGCCTTGAAGCTTAAGTTTTTTACCATATTAAAAAGTTACAAGGAAATTTATTAAAATGCATAATAATTTCAATTTAGATTTTCTTTTATATTCTTTCTATTGCATAGAATGCAACACGACACTATCGCCATCTATTGGTCTTTCTTTTATTCAATTGCTAAAGTATGTTGACTATACTATATAGATATAGTATTTATCTACAATGCGATGCACAGTGTATTGCATCTGGCGTCTTGGGCTCACATATAAAAATAAGTTTTTTATTTGCTCTGGCAACTTTCACCCACTTGCAGTTTGAGTGATATGAGTGATATGAGTGTTATGAGTGATATAACCAAGTGATCTGTTGCCTTTGACTTGCGCTTTCAATCCATTTCATATAGCTGATGTAAGTGCTACTCCAAGGCGATATAAAATTTCATTTTAATTTGTTCCAAAAGAGATTGCCATGGACAACGTTGACGGATGAATGCCGCTGCACAGGGCTGTTGGATACACTGCCATTATCCCAGGGCTGCCAGTGCAAGGATAACACAGTCATCGATAGACCGCCCTCTCTTCCTTTCTCTCTCTCTCTCTCTCTCTCTGATATTTTGGCCATTGTTGTTATTTGCCAAATAAGCGAACGGCCGCCTGCGAGCGGGTCTGCCATCCGGCCATTCATGGCATTGTTACCAGGCAGCTGCTGTTCCTCCTCCTGCTCTGACTCTTTCTCATTGATGCTGCTTGTGCTCATCGTCGTTGTCGTTGTCATCGTCATCGCCATCGTCATAGTCGATGATGCAGACATAAGATATGAAATATATGAAGCAACAGCCAGCACAATAGTCGCAACAGCTCATAGCGATTCCCAGAGCCAGAGCCATAGCCAGAGCCACTGTACAGCTCCGTACAGCAGAGCCAAGGGACACTTTGTGTTATCCGCACACCCCCTGAACCAGACCCCGTTCAGCTGATGGAGCAGGCGCTCATGCGTGTACAAGTCGTTGCGCTCTCTGCGTGGGCATAAGCCACACAAATACGTAACAAGCTATAGACACAACTCTCTGCTCCCTGTCCCATAATCGGCTACATATAAACTGGCTATAACTACAGCCATGCCATGACACCCTTGACTCCCAGATACCCTGCTCTTCTGTTGCTCTGTCTGTCAGTCTTTATATGAGTTGTGTTGTATAAATCATGCTTAATGCCTGGACAGCAACAGGGCTCTGACGGTAGCTGGCGATAGAGCCCTACGCACATAAATTGCATTCAAGTGCTGCCAATTAGTTGGTAAAATTATTTTATGATATTGGCCAACTAATTAAACTGGCATTAAGGGTGCAGGCATTACGACTTGCATTTGCTCTGTTCCAAAACAGGAAAAAAAAAACAATGGAAAATCGATAAAATACCAACAATTACAGCAAAACAAAAACCGATGCAAAGTTCTAGCAATCAGTCGGTCAGGTGCTTTACAGTCTTATGCCTGGGCATTATTGTAGTTAAGCTGCAGTTTCATCAATCAAACACAGACACACACATACACACATACACACATACAACCCAACAATCAATCATAGCCAGTCGCAGCAAAAAGCATAAGACACAGCCACTGAACCACCAGCACCAACACCAGCACCAGTAGCACCCAAGCTGTCCTGCATAAAAAATGGTATAGTAGAAATACCATATATATATATATATGTATGATTATTAATTAGTTATGAGCTGTAGAAAGTGAAGAGAGTCTGTCCTTAAATGATTGGGTGCCAGAAGGAAAGTTTCGTAGCCTCTATACTTCATTTCTCAATTGATTACTTTAATAAAATGAGCCTTATAGTTAGATTGTAGATTTAGGATTGTAATCCTAAAACAAAAAATTCTTTATGTGTATGACTATCCAAAATATCTATTCTATAAGACTTTGATTACGAAAAGTATGAACGATGGGGGAGAACGTCACCTAAATCTATAATATATGCATATGTCGGTATCACACAAATTGACTAGGTACGAATATTGAAAACCTTTTTATGTGTTTTCGATCTGTAAAAGCAAAGCAAACATTCTTAATATAAACATCTAATCATTTAAGTTAATGTACATTAATCTAGACAAACATTAGATTACATCCAAAACCGAATTTAAATTGAAAACTTGTGGGGTAAAAGAAGATGCCAGTTAGTGTATAGTATTGTATTTGCTATTCGTCCAAGATATATGAATCCATATATTTGTATTAAAGTGCCCTTAGTATATTATATAACGTATAAAATATCGTAACTAACAATATCCATTTGCTTCAATCTTTGCAGTGTGCCAGTGTAATGGACATGCGCGTCGCTGCCGTTTCAATCTGGAATTGTATAAGCTGTCGGGTCGCGTGTCCGGCGGCGTTTGTTACAATTGTCAACACGATACGACCGGAAGGTATTGTCACTATTGTCGAGAGGGCTTCTATAGGGATGCCACCAAGCCGCCCAACCATCGCAAAGTGTGCAAACGTAAGTGAAGTTGTTTATCCCAACACATGCCACATGCCACATGCCACATTCCGCATGCACGGTGCCACTGAATGCCAGAGCAACTCTGAGCAGCCATCAATCAGCGGCCTAGTTAACTGTCAACTGGACAGCTGCCTCTAATGAGTATGGTCACACTTCTCGCACTTACTTCCATCTCCTGCTTTTTTTCTTTTTGCCACAGGCTGTGACTGTCATCCCGTCGGTTCCACTGGCAAGACATGCAATCATCTGAGTGGCCAATGTCCTTGCAAGGAGGGCGTCACCGGGCTCACCTGCAACCGCTGTGCACGTGGCTACCAGCAGACCCGCTCCCATGTGGCACCCTGCATAAGTAAGTAATCTGCTCTTCCAGGTTCTACCACTTTGAGCCTTGGCTCAATCGTACGTTTCCCATTTTCTCATTTCTTTTTGCGGATTCGTTGTAATTAAATAGAGGTGCCCACAAATGCGAATATGATCCAAGCAGAGAGCGCCGGCGGCAATGGAGGTGTCAACGAGTATAAGGATGGCGGCGGTTCACAAGCTGAGGAAATGAAAAAGTGTAAGTAACGTGTGATAACTAACGAGTTGCATACAGTGACGATTAAAATGTAACGAGTTGAGGTCAATTATACAATTAACGAGTGCAAGTCTACGAGTTAAATCAACGAGTGTCGAATAAATATACATTATAATGACGAGAGATATCATAATATAAACGATTTTTTTCGATGAAAGACATGTGATATACAAGATGCTATGATATGATAAATAAATGTAAATGTAAGGTAAATCATTTCATATGCCAGAGCATAAAAAGCTTTATTTATATATATACTAATAAGACTCTAATAAGTTACGAGTAAAATCATTGTGGATTATCTAAGCGTTTTAAATATGGTTCATATTATTCATTTGTATTCACAGATTGCGGCAAGTGCAAGGCAAGTCCAAAGAAACTCAATCTGAACAAGTTCTGCATGGAGGACTATGGTACGTATATAATATAGAATATCTATCAAAAATATATAATATGTATCATATATTGTCAAATTATGTGTATCTTATTTTCGGAAATATGTTGCAGCTCTTTTGGCCAAGGTTATTGGACACGATCGTGCTTCACAGGACATTAGCACCGAGAAGTTTTCGATAGAGCGACAGAACGAGATCTACAAGTACGAGATTAATATACAGACCATATTCAAGAGGAATCCGATGTCGGGCACAACCAGCTCATTACTGGGGCGTGGCAATATGATGTTGCTGGTGCCGCGGAAGAGCATCGAGTGCCAGTGTCCCAAGATCAAGTTGAACAAGTGAGTATTCCTGACTGAACATGATTGATAATGATTGATGAATGTTTAATTGATGAGTAATTATTTCGTTTCTTACTCATTTTCACTAAAAATTTGTTTTGTATTTGTAAAATGATTTGCAGATCATATCTCATACTTGGACGCGACTCAGAGGCAGCGCCTGGTTATTTGGCCATTGGACCCAGTTCGGTTGTATTGGAGTGGAAAGATGAGTGGTCGTTGCGCATGAAACGCTTCCAGCGTCGTGCACGGAAATGCAGTTGAATCGAACCGGAAACGGAATATGTCAGAGCGGATTTCAATTTCATACACTTGGCTAGGTATCGGTTTTTGTATAAATTGTACAGTTTACTCAAGTTTCTGACCTTTTTCGGCATCATGCTATAATTATACTCAATTATCATACAACTATACACACATTTCTACAACAACATCTACACACACATCTCTTCAACAAAGATACAGGCGAAGTCATATACAATTCACAAACCTCTCTACCTTCTACTCAAATTTTCTAGAGCTACAGGCGGCATTCTAGTCTATAAATCTAACACTACACTATACTACACAACAACGAATGCCAAATGCTAATTACAGTTCGTTCAGTGTGTGCGTGTGTCCTACAAAAAAAAAAAAAACAAAAAAAAAACTAAAACAAAAAAAATATAACAGTTATAAATTTGAAACAAGTGCGAAAAAGAGTTGAATGTTTAATGCTGAATGTCGACAGCATCGCGTGAGGCTCTCCCATCTCCAATCTCCATCTGTTCACCTGTCTCTCTGTGTGTCTGTCTCTCTGTCTGTCTGTCCATCTGTACGTTTGTCGCGTGTCGCATGTCCATTCAGACAAAAAACAAATGAGCAGAAGAGAGAGAGAGAGAGAGAGAGAGATGAGATACACAAGCTTCAAACGAGTCAACAGAGGCGGCGCTGTCTGACAGGGGTTATGGTTATATCCATGGGTCTATGGGTAGACAAACAGGCATAAAAATACTCACACACACCCAGACATATACATGTCTATATGTACTTATATAAACATATTCATGTCAGTCATAAACCAACCAGGCAACGGGGCTTTTACATTAGCTATAACAGAAATTTAAAAGAAGAAAAATGTCAAAAACTTTGAACAATTGCATGGATAAATACAAATATTTTGATTTACACTCATATAATGTCTAACTGCACAGTGAGTGTTGTATCACTGCTATCGCCCCTTATTTTTTTGAGTACACTTATTGCCCCATTTATCACATAATTTATGTGATATTTTTCACATAAGTGATTGCTATAATTTCATTTAAACGAAATGCATTTTATGCATGAATATGCACATAAATTTCGCAGCTTCTGTTTGTATTTGTTTAAATATATTTTTTTTAATAACATATATTTAAAAAAACAAAATCATTTTTAAGAGCAAATATTAAAATTACTTTGTAGTTGGTTTTATTTACTATTAATTCAACACAATCGTAGATGAGAGTCCCTTCTCTGTCCAGGGTACAGCTCACATTTCATCAATTTTATTAGCTCTCTTTACATATATTTTTTTTCTTAATTTCTTTTTTGAATAAAAAATAATTTTTTTGGTCCTCACTTTGCGTATAACGCAGTCTATAAAATATGTATTTTTTTTCAACATATCGTACATATTTCATATTGTTTACTCTCTTTTACGAAAATTGTATTTCCAATATATTCTCAGTTTATTTTTGCTTTCATTTAATTTTTTATTTTTATTTTTTGTGCGTTGCTTTTAACGGTATTTGTTTATGCATTTTATTATTTTAAAAACTGTTTTTTAAATGTATTCATGTGTGTATGTGTGTGAGTGTGTGTGTGTAAACAGTTTGTCTGTTAATTATGCAGATGTTTATGCCCATTTATTAGTTGATTTTCACGCGCTTTTGCATAACAATTTGTTGGAAAGCAACGAAAATAGAGAGAAAAAACATTCGTATAAACGAAAATCAACAGAAGCAACATTGCCAGCAGCATTTAAATTAATTTCAAATACATTTATTTGAATTTAATTTCCAATTTGAATTATGCATGCAAATCAGTTAAAAAATTTTTTATTTTTTACTCTCTCACTCGCTCGAAGCTTCGATAAAGGGCATTGATATTGAGGTGTATCAGCAGCTAGGGATGGCATTTAATGCACAATAATCGATTATTTTCCTACGTATTTCGATTTAATCGAATCGAAAAAAGTATAATGAAATGTGTAATGCAAGTAATCGCAAGGTTTAAATTAATCATATGATTAAATAATCGATTTGTCGATTTTTTGTGCCATCCCTAGCTGAAGCAACAACATTTACTGTATCTACAGCTTATAACTTGTTTAATCAAAATACAAAACAAGAGCTAAATGTGTGTTAGTGTGTGTGTGTGTGTTTGTTGTGCCTGACAGCCAGAGCTCACTGTAGAGTTGCTCTTGTTTAAAAAAAAGGTGACAGGTAGGCAAACAGACAGAGAGATTGACAGACTGACAGAGGGAGAGAGAGATAGAAGGGGAGAGAGAGAGACAGAAGGGGAGAGAGGGAAAGAGATAGACAGTTAAGCAGATAGAGAGACATACAAGCAGACAGTTTGGACAGTTGGACAGTTGGACAGTGGGACAGCCATACAAACATCAGGCAACAACATGTAACACGTTACACAAATTAAACAACAAAACAAACAAAAGCAAATATTACAACAACAACAATAGCAGAATAAAACTTAACAAAGAGTCACACACACACACACACACACACACACATGTGTGGGCTGACCGTTGATATGTTAAACCCCCCTCTGCCGCATTTGGGGACGCCGCCTCTGGAGCCCTTTGTGTGCATTTTACACAGTTACAGATGAAACATTTGAAACATTGTCAATGTTATTGATGTAGCTTTTATTGTTTTATTGTTATTTTTTTAAACACAAATGCATTCATACATTTATACAGTATTTTCTACGCTTTTTTATTGTTGTTTTTGTTGTTGTATTTCATTTGTGGGGGCTGTAGATTAAACAAGTTCGGGGGCAACTCAAAATGTAACATGATATATGACAGCGAGTGTCGAACTTGATAAATGCTTTAATGAATTTATTTTCGTGTACTCCACACACACACACACACAGAATCACAACAGAGTCTATGTGTATGTGTGTGTGTGTGCCACGCCTTTCCCTCCCGAAGGGGGAAGTCTGTGGGCTTTTGCCATTCATTCACAGTTGGCGCTGGCCCTGACCATGATATATTATAAATCAGAATGAGGCAATGCAGACATAAACATGCACGAACATGCAACAAAACGTACACACACACACACACACACACACACACACAGGAACATACAGACAGCTGATCAACCGGACAGACAACCTGGCATACAAGTGGGTAACTGGGCAAGAGGACAGACAGACAATTTGGACAGCCAACAAGCTGGACAGGCTGCGGCCTTTAAGCTCAGATTTCTGTGTGTGACTGCTCTGCATAATTAGCTGTCACACACACACATACATTGACAGTGATACCCTGTATTTAAATGCCTTCATGTAAATGTTATTGCACTTTAAATCCACAATAACAGGGTTGCCACCACATCATTTGTAGATGCTATTCGTTTTACTTGATAGCCTGTACATTTACGTATAATTTGACAAAAAAAAATATTTAATAAATTTATTAATTTACTTAACAAATACAGTGACTCATATTAAGGAATTTCTTGAAAGATTTGAATTTTCGACCTGCATTCATTATTTTTGAAATATTTTTCAATAATGAACACACTATGTTCTATCGTATAATACACGAA
>JBANCZ010001561.1:0-20724 GCA_037040025.1 Sphaerogastrella javana | reverse complement strand
CTCCTCTCACGGCGCTTCCCCTTTTGCTTGCTTCAACACACACACGCACACACACACAGGTTGGCAACAACCTGACCGCTGCGGCGCTCACCCACACTCTCACACACAGACGCTCACTCTCTCTCTCTCTATGCCTCTGTTCGTCATGCAGTTGGCTGCTGTGAGAGTGCGCACGCTGTTACTTGCACACACACACACACGCACATACACAACACACTCATTAAGAGATATACTCTCTCTCTCTTTCAGTCGCTCACTCTCTATTGAGCGCCGCGCTTAACGACTGTTTACAGTTGTTTTTTTTTTCAGTGAGTGTCTGCTTTTGCTTTTTGCTGTGTTTATTGTATTTGCCTCTTTTTTTCTGAATTCAGTTTCGGTTTCAGTTTCGGCTTTTGCCATTGTCAGTGTTGAGTCTCACGTTGACCGGTGCAAGTCGTTTGCTGGAGCGTGCGTGCGATAGGCGAATCGAAAGAAAAGACGATAAAAACGAAACGGTAAAGCGAATATATCATAAACGAAATTACTTCACATGAAATTTTGCGTTGTGTTTGATTGTTTAAACAAACGCAGTGGTTGTTTGTGTTTGTGTTTGTGTTTATGTTAGTATTATTATTTTTTTTTTTGTTGTTGTTGCAGCTGCTGTGTGCAGCGATGCATTTAAATGTGTGTTTAGTTGTTGCCTAAAAAAAAAAACTAAACACACACAACACACACACACGCATGCATATTCAAATATAGCGCTTCCGTTGTGCACCAATTCCGCGTCGCGTTGCCAACGCATTCGAATGTTTGGCAACAATCGAAGTTGCCGAATCAACCAAAGCATCCCGAACACAGGCCGAAGCAGACGAACAGCTGTAAAAGCCGAAGCGAAACGAATTCGAATTGGAAACGAGGTCAATGCATTTCTAATTGTTGATAACGAAAAAAGTGCAAAGAGAACAAAAACTAAAACAGAAAAAGAGAAGAACAACAAAAGAGACAGCAGAATGTTAAGTTCAAAGCGAAGTACACTTTAAATCATAAATAAGTAAATAAAGAACAAGAATTTTCCACTTGAACGAACAACTTAAATGCATTTATTAAATGTGCGTGTGTATATGTGTGTGTGTGTATGTGTGACTATAAGTGAAGCCTATAATTGCCTGCCATAAAATACGAATCGAGCTCAAAAGGGAGTCGTAGTAGTTGCTCTCTCTCTTATCAGGCGAGCTGCTGGAACGGCTGGAATGCCTGGAATACAGCAAATGGAACAGCGGCTGCTGTTTGCTCTACAATCAGCGACTTCCACTTGAACTATTTTCTGTTTTTATTGGATTAAAGCGCCTTCAACTCTGCATTACATACATATAGAATATATCTTTATATGTTTATATAGATATATCTTTATACTTTCATATAGGTATATCTCTAAACAGGTGAGTTGAGGCTCTGGTTTTTTTTTCCTTTGCAACAATGTTGCACGTATGCCTTGCACTTGGCCCTGACAACATGTTGTATCAGTGCATTTTATGACTTTGTCGCACACACACACACAAACAAACACATATACACACACTCTGACACATGTTGTCAATGTGTTGCTACTGCTGCTTCTTTACGGGGCATTGACATTTTTACAGTGTTGCTATAAATGTGTCACTGGAAGAGCTACACCCGCATGTAAAACATACATACTCTTTTTCTCTCTCTCTCTCTAACACACACACACATAGCCGTGGCTCACCCCTTTTTCCCACAATCTCAGCTTGAAATTAGTGAAAATATTTGAACAGGGCTATAATTGAAACTAAGAGCACAGAGGCTGCACATGAAAGGGGGATTCTTTCATCCGAATAAGCACAAAGGGAAATAGGGCTGAATGGGTTAAGACAAAATTCAAGAGAGAAAAGAAAAATTATATTAAAGAGAAATATTTTAAAAATTAAATTAAATTAAGGAGAATATTAAAATAAAAATTAAATTAAATTACATTAAAGGTAAACATTTTAACAAACTTAATTAAATTAAAGAGAAAAATTTTAAGAAAAATACATTAAATTAAAGAGAAAAATAAAAGAAATTAAATTAAATAAATGAACAAAAATTTACGATAATCCTCTAAAAATATGTCAACATTTATATGGATTTAAGTAATTTATTTCAAGTTTTTGGATCACTAAAAAAAAGAAACTCATTTATCTACATAAATATAATTTTGATTTATAAGGAATTTGCTTTGGTATTTTTATAGGTATTTTTTTTTTTTTTTGTGATTAAATACCGCTCTAATGATCTCTTGATTTTGTAATGATGTTGAAATTATTTAAATATTTATGCTCTTCCGCATCTGTCATATAATTAATGTCCAAACGAAAATCACGAACAAATTTGCAAGTAATCAAAATTAATAATCGGTATTATAATCGGTATAATCTCTGAACACATTTAGGAACATAAATTTTTTATTTTGAACTGCGCTTTTTATGGCATTTTTTTTATGGTTTATTTATGTGTAAATTTGTCCAGAGGTAAAAGTAGACTGAGTGAGAGAGGGAGCGAGAGAGAGAGGTGAGAGTGAGAGAGAAGAACAGCAAGTGAATGAGTATGTGGGTGAGAGTCATAAGAGCTTTGAAAACGTTGATAAAGAAGCAACTAAATGATTCGCATTGCCACAATATTTATTATTTATATATTGTTATATTTTTATGATACATGAATCACCATACAAATACACTCACATACACTCAAACTTACGCTGCATTCATGCCACATATGTTTGATTGCACTCACTTTAATAGTGTGAATAAAGCAAGAGGAATTCAGAGTTTATTTGTGGTCAATTATACGATAATATCATGATAATAATATCATATATGCTTTGATATGTTGGGATATGAGACTTGAGTTCTGTTTGTAGTTCATAATAGAGCTCATTTATTATAGAAACTTTCACCTAATTAGCTTAACTATGCAAAGATATATGTTTATATATATATATCTATCTATATAGCTATAATCAGATAGGTGTCGATGTGGCTTGGGTTGCTTAAGGAAGGCGTCATCTGATATTGAGCACAAGTACAGAGCACAGAGCACAGGCAACCGCAGGTCAGGTAAACAACACACAGCCAGAAGCATAGATATTTATACCCTATATACATATATATACATACATATATATACCTGTATATATATATATATTGATTTATTTATAAACACAACTGTTGAAGCGTAGTGAATAACCGCAAAATTTTGTACTTGCTTTTGCCATAAGAATCAATAACAAAAGATCACAGAAAATGCACGCTCAGCAAAAGCTATTCAGACTATATAGAACCCTATAAAGGTTTCCAAACTTTGTTTATTATATTAAGCTTAATATTATACACTTGCATTGCATATATTTATTTAAATCAAGCAAATTGTGCTAAAAACTTGACAAACAAAAGCTTGAACTAATTTAAATGTCATAAAGATTCAGAAGATACATAGAACCCTTTAAAGTTTTCCAAAATTTGCTCTTTTATATTCAACTAAATATTATACACTTGCCCACATCACTTTATATATTTACTTAATTTGAGTAAATTGTGCTTAAAACTTGACGAATAAAAGCTTGAACTAATTTAAATGCCATGAAGATTCGATAGTGATTTGATCAAAGGCACCGCAGCAAAATGATATCAATTGCTATGGCATTTGTTCAGGGTTATGCTAAATAACTAGTTCACGATCTATATATGCATATATCATACAGATATGTATATATATATGCAATATATATGTGCGTAAAGCACCAGTGTAACTGTAAATGTCTTATCGTACTTGAGGCGCGCGTTGTGTGTGTTTGTGATCGACATAAATTGATATCGATAGCTAGCTATCGGAATGATATATGTAAAATATATATGCATGCATTTATCTAACTGTTAATTGAGGTGACGGCGCTTGTTGTTGTTGTTGTTGTTGTTTGTGGGTCTCTCGAACATTTTCAATTCTCATAGTTGTTTTGCGGGCGTTGACTTATTGCCAGCACTGTGAATTGGGTCAATAGTCTTTCGCATCTTTTCGCAGCTTTATCTTTATCTTGTGTCTTTGTTCATGTTCTGCCACTGTGAACTATTTTTTTCTTCTCTATTTTGTTGCAAATCAAATGCCAAACGAGGCACAGATAAAGAGCATAAACCCGATGGGGAGTTCATAGAACTCAACATGGGATTACATGGTGCACAACTTGTGTTTAAATACACTTTAGATAAGCGAAATTTATGGCTTTGGATGTTCGTGTATGAGAGTGTATGGTATTCTATTTAGTGATCATTTAACGATCATATTATCATATACAACTTCCTCTATGAAAAGGAGCTTACAGTGCGTAGATGGAAAAGAGATGTATGAAATGGAATTTTGGGTTCTATCTTTCTCTCACTGTTTCTTTCTCTACTTCTCCTTCAATCTTCAACTATCATTCTCTTATACACTCTTTTTCGTCTTTCTCTCTCATTCTCTTGTTTACTCTTTTCTCTTTTACTCAATTAACTTGACGTTCTGCATTTTGTTTACCCAGTTCTTGGTAGAAGGTATAAGCCAAAATATTTTTTTTTGGCAACTGTCAAACTGCCAAAGTGAGCCTATTCAATCTGAGATGTTGTTGTTGTTGCTGTTGTTGCTTTTGTTGCTGCTGTTGTTGCTCAAGTGGCAGCAGTGTTGTTTGTGTTGCTTTCAGCGGTGTGCTTCAATGGAAGTGCAGCCGGCACCGTCGTCCACATAATAATAACCCTGAAAGTTTACTGACTTCCGTTGGCCAAAAGCCCGTTGTCTGTGCTGCCTGTTGGCCATTGGCAGTTGCCAGTTAGCCGTTGTTAAAGCCAACAAAAGCAACACACAACATTGGTAAGCGGCAACCGACAGACGACAGCTGAGACAGCCGACAGACAAGGCAACCGACAACCAACAACGAACAACCGACAACCGGCAACCGGCAGCCGGAGGCAGAGCTACTGCCAGTGTCTACAAAGAATGCCAAATAGCAGATAAAAATCTCTGGACTCTGAGCACAATCAACACTCACTATACACCTACAGTTTTAGCTCTATCTATACCTGTGCGCATGTGTAGGTGGCGCTAGTGTGCTGCCTTCTTCTCTTCTTCTTTTTCTTCAAGGAGCTTCAGCGTTTAAGGCGTTGGTCTTCGTTAAGGCAAAATAAATGCAAACAATAACAGCAACTACAACAACAACTTCAAAAAAAAAAAAAATGAAGGAAATTGTTTGCAGCTTTGTTGTAGTTTTTTAGTCATTGTGTCGTCTGCAATTTGTTGCAGTTGTTGTTGCTGTTGTTGTTGTGGGCAAGGTGCAACTTGCAACGTGGCGTGTTAACAACCGTTGCTACGGTTAACCACACGAGAAACGGTGTTAACTCAAATGTTGCCATTCGCACGTTTTAGCCAACTTGAGCAACTGCAACAGCAACAGCATCAACTGCCAACCAACTGACAGCTGCTGGAGCTACATGACATTGTCTGCCTGCTGTCTAGTACATCTTGTCCCTTGTTTTTCCGTTCAGTCGCACTTGCCACAGCCCAAGCGTCTGGCTCTAACTCTTGGTATATCACTGCTTCTACTTTTGCCTCTTTTTCTGCCACAAGCTCTAGCTCTACCTCCACTTTTGTGTCTAGTTGCACCTCAGTGTATTTATCTTAATTAGCTGTACTTGAGGCCATTGTAAAGGCCTAAAGCAAGGCACTATAAATAGCTTTTCACAGATTTTTATTATGCTTTAACAGTTGGACTTTATGGCTGTGTTTATTGTGAGGTAGCACAATTTCAAAACTCATTTCTTTAGAGGAATATGTAGTAAATCTTTTACAACTTCTAATTCATTCATTTAGAGGTTGATGAATACTATATTCGATTACTTTAATAGACGTACAGACCTTTAGAAACTTCTACTTTAATCGTTTAGAGGTTGTATATCGATTAAAATAGAAGTATAAATATAGCACATCTATCAAAATCATCGCATACAGTACTCTATAGCCGCAACAATTACTCAGCGTCAAGTTGTAGAAAATGAATTCCTTATCCACGTGGGTCTATCTATAATTAATTTTCAATTACAGCTCGAATCGTATAGACGCAGAGCTTTAAATTTCAACCAGTAGATATCACATTTACAATTATGCTCCATTACTCAATATGTGTTTTTTTTTTTCTTTCGAGTTTCTCGAATCTCGGCAGACCCAATGTCTGTGGCTGTGGTCTAACTAAGTTGCCTTGGGAAGTGCTTAAAGCTAGCTGTAAAATGGCATTCCAATATCTGTCTATATATATATAGATATGTGTTTGTATGAGTGTATATATATATATACAATTTATCGTCTCATGGCATTTTCAGTTGTCGATTTTCATTTTTGTCTGTAACGGGCAAATGATTATATATATATATAAGAGTACATAGTATTTTTCTTCTTTTTTTTTGACTACAGTCCTCGACATAATTTACGTGATCATGGCGCGTCGATAACAAGAAATTATCGGCGCGCTTGCGCACGAGTCTCATCGAGTAGTCGTCGGCGGCGTCGTCGTCGTCGTCGTGGTCCAATGTTGTCCCCGACCACCGACGCAATGGCAATCGATGCTGTTGTCGATGTGGCGTCCAATCGATGATAGCTATAAAATGTTTTGACTGTCGTTAGCTGCGTTTTCCCATGCCCCGTAAATGTGCCACAAATGGGGTATAATGTGTCCAAGGAAATGCTAAACATCTCAGACTTGAAGCCAGAATAGAATGTTATGGAAGCAGCTACATATCGATAATAATCGATAGTAAAGTTATGATCTGGCATTACCTGAATATACTATGAAATTAAAGTACATAAGCTACGGTATTTGGGTATACCCAAATGCTAAAAAGCTAAGGCTTAAAGGCAGACTAGAATGTTATCTAAGCAGCTACATATCGACAATAATCGATAATAAATCTATGACGTAATGCCAGAATATTCTCTGAAATTGAAGCTAGGGTATTTGCTGTTTGATCTCGCACGACTGGTGCATTCTTTAGCGTTTTATTTTTTTGTTTGTGGTTGCTGCTGCTATTGCTTCGTTTCTAATTGTTGCGCGCGTTTGGGAAATTTATTGCGTTTCGATTTTTATTTTTTTCGACCACGTAACGCCAATGAAACTGCAGTTGCTATAGTTCCAGCTAAAGCTATATAGCAACTATAGCTATAGCCGCATGTCCAGCCTATAGTCCATGTTAGCTGCAATGCTTACAACTTCATTTGGCCTGGTTGGGGTGCGATGGTAGCTGCCGATATGGCGTCCAAAGAAAAGCGAAATTCATTTTTATGTTAATGGCTTTTGGCGCTGGCCAAGCCAAGCCAACCCAAAAAAAAAAAAAACAAAAAAAAAATAAGAAAAAACGAAGGAAAAAACGCGACACGCGCTCAACGTGAAAGGAAAAGCGCATGTGACGTGATTTTTATTGAGCGCAGCAATAACAACAACAATAACAATAAAGACAACAACAAAAGCTACAACAACAACAACAACAAGAGAGCGAACAAGGCGAAAAACAGTTTTCATTTAAACCGTTAAACGTGCGCTAACAATTTACAGTTGTATCGCCCTCAGATCCACAGAGCGCACATGTTTCCTGTTTGCGCATTTCAGTCGCATGACAAGTCCACACTTCCAGACCCCAGACCCCAGACCCAGATCCAGACTCGAACACAGACTGAGACTCCGACTGAGACTCTGAGACTAAGAACACAATTTTTAAAATATGTATTTCACAAAAATAAAAGAGAACATGTATCATAACAAAAAAAAACATCTGTGCTTGTGCGCCCCAGTACGCTGAACCGTTCCGAAAGATTCCGAAGGTTCCGATCCATGTATCCATGCAGTAGCCTGAAGGCCCCAGAGATTGAGATTTGTGACGCAGCCTGACAGCTTCCCAGCTGCAGACAGCGAATGGAAGAGTATAGGGTTATATGTATATAAAGAAGAAGAACTTTATGCATATACTATCTGAATATTTAAGATATAATGCGCCTATTCGAATAGAGCATGAGATCTTAAAATCTGTACAAACTTTGGGATATTTGATTTGTGCTTAGTTTAGTTGCGTTGATAATAATATAATATATCATAGGAAACGATAAATTATTTTATTACATACCATTATAATACAATTTGATATCTTCTTTTCAATGAGCATATGCTAAGGTCTCTATGGAAGAGTATCGGAAAAAAAAGAATCAAGGATTGGAGATTTGTCAGTCAGTCAACTGGGGTTGAGTCACCTTATAGTGCCTGTTGTTATAGTTGTTGTTGTTGCTGCCGTTGTTCTTCTTATTGCCTTTGCTGCTGGATTGTAGGCTCTATAAGGCATGCATCATATTTAATCTGTTGCTGCGGGCAGCGTGTGAAAATAAAGCACAAATATTGTGCAGTAAATTGATATCTTGTTAATCTTTCGTTGTTGCTTGTTGTTGTTTTTGATGTTATTGATATTGCTGTTGTTTCTGCTCTTGTTTATTGTTATTTCGCTCATGCATACAGGGCCAGAGCGAGAGATAAACATCCGCCAATTTTTAGATGTTGTTGCTGTTGTTCTTGTTGGATCATTTGGGATATCGAAGATGTTGAGAAACTGCAAACAGAGCGTGATTTCGGTAGAGTGATTTATGAAGAACGTGTGTGTATAGGCTAAATATTACACATAACAAGGGCAATATTGATTAACATCCGATATATGTATATAGGTCTGTACATATTTTATTGCCTGGAAAGTGATGAAGTAGCTTTTTATTTCAACGTAACCTATATCCTTACATCATTATATATATAGCATTATTATCTTTATAAACGTTTGTATTGATCTTAATTTATAACATGTATATCTTTTACATATTCACAGTTTTTGTTTTCACGTTGTTGTTGTTGTTGTTAATTTTTCGTACATTTTTAAACAATGATTTATCAGCGCTGCGCCTTGACTAAGCTTCATTTCATTTACAATATTGCGACAATCCCCTTGCATTTTTATAGCAATTTTAAACAGTTTATTTCCTGGTTCAAAAAATTTCCCCCAAAATATAAAAATATCCCACAGTGGGGACGGTGCCTGACTCTATCTACCCTGTCTTCAATATGTTCGAGGAAGTATAACATTTTCGGAACAGCATAGTTTTTTTTAACACAGAATGATATTTTCAGGCTTCTGTTTTTAGGACAATTCCGTAAATCAAAATCCATTTTGAATAGTAAATATCAACAGACAATAATTGATAGTTTATATTGATTATCGATAATGAAATACTTCCCTGAAATTTCTACACAATACTACTGAAAGTACTATACTTCTATAAAAATACTATACACCTTTGAAAATACTGCACTGTAGTAATAACAATAAGCGAAAAATTCGGCGTTTTATATATAATGTTATTCTGCGTATATGCTGAAGTAAACATTTCAACCATCCACAAATTGAGTATACCCACCTGAGTTTTTTTGAAAAAAAAAAAAACAGAGCCTTACAAAAACTCCCAGTTCCGAGTTCCTTTTAATGAAAAAACAGATCTGATGCGATCTCTATTGATGTTGGCATATCATATGACCGCAAAACAAATTCAATGCCAACAAAATTAACAGCAACTGCAACATTGGCAACAGCAACAGCAGCAGCAGCAACAACATCACGAATTTAATGGGCGTGGCTGGCAAGTGTGCGCTAATGGCCTGACCATAACAACAACTAATGACTAAATTTCACATGCTGCCACAAAAATCAGCGAAAAATACACAAAAAACGTTGGAAGTTGTTGCTGTTGTTGGTGTTGTTGCTGCTGCTGCTGCTAGCGGCTAGGAAGCGAACGTTAATTTAATTTAATCACGTTTTATGTTGCTGCGACAAACAATGCGACGTCGCAGCAACAACAGCAACAGCAGCAGCAACTGCAACACATGCAACAACAGCAACAAACACTTGCAACAGCGACATGTTGTTGCCAGTTCAAAGGTTAAGTGAGTGAGCGCATTTGGCCGGGGGCGACACACCCCCAAAAATGGGCAACATTTGCCACAGCTTTTGGCACGGGGCGTATCAGTCAGCGCATCAGCAACAGCAACAGTTGTTGTTGTCGTCGTTGTTGTTGTTGTTGCAGGTTGCACGCTGCACGTTGCCCGTGGCATAAACGCCAATTATGCGCAACAGCATATATAACATGTGTGTGTGTGAGTATGTGAGTATGTGAGTATGTATGTATGTGTGAGTGTGTGTGAGTGTAAGCGTGGCATGTTTCTTTTGGTTTCTTTCGTTTTGTTTTTTTTGACAATTTTTCATTTCCTGGCAAAGGAAAAACTTTTTTAGGCTTTACGGAAAATCTACCTGCCCGACTCAACTTGCCACATGTTGCCCGGGGCAGCCGAATGCAGTGGGTGAGCCGCACTAGACTCAGCCAAAGAGCAAGCAAGCGAGCGAGCGGAGCAGATGCTAGTGCAGCGATAAGGCGCCAAATGTGCAACAAGCATGCGCCGGTAGCTGCAACATGCTGCTGCAATATGCGCACATACTGCAACAACCTGACTGCGGGCACGGGGGCGATGTGGTAGAGGCAGAAGAGAGGCCTTGGCTGGCAGCCTTGGTCACATTAGAATGACAGCGGGCACAGGCATTGTCATTTCTCATGCGGCAGCAGGCGAATGCAAGTTGTTGTTGCACGTAGTTGTACTTGTTGTTGTTGTTGTTGTTGTTGTTGTTGCACTTAGTTGTATTTGTTGTTGTTGTTGTTAACTGGCAACTTGCAACTGTTGCGCTGCGGCATGCAAATTGCCGTAAATTGAATTTGTCTGATTACGTTTGCGCCCCAGCGGAGGATCTGCCTGGGCGAGAAGGCGGGCTAAAGAGGCAGCAACAGACTGTGGTAGGACTAGCAGAGGGTGATTTGCAAGTAGGCGATGCAGAGGCGTTGAACAGCGGTAGGGCAGAGGCGGAGGTAGATGTACTCAGCGACAGCAACAGCGTGTGAGGATGAGGCTGAGGCTGAGGCTGAGGCTGAGGCTGAGGATGAGGCTGAGGCAAAGGCTAAAGGCTGAGGCGTCGGTAGATGGTAGGTGGCAGGTGGCAGGTAGAAGGAGGCAGACGGTAGGCTGATGGAAGGCAGGGCAGTGGCAGAGCGAATCGGTTGAGGCAGCTGGGGGCAGGCATAATCGATTGTCTTGTGTCCAGCGCCTAGCATCAATATTTGCTTTTGGCTCACACAGGATGCGGTCGAACTGCAAATAATGCGAAAATACCACAAGAAATGAAAAATTGTGCCAACTGTGAGGCGGACAGACAAACAGATAGACACAGAGACAGACAGACACAAAGACAGCCTAGACGAAGAGTTCGAGCCACAGTGCGAATCGAAGTTGAGGTTGTATCTGTTGTAGTTGGGGTTGCAGTTGAAGTTGGAGTTGGAGTTGTGGAGTCCAGATAAATGATTGCATTCGAATTGCATTTCGATGATTGCGAAATTGCAGTCAGCGCGTTTTGGCCACGCAGCAAAAATTATGAACATCATGTGGCCCAATGCAATGTAAATGCTTAATGGAGATTATAGAGCACAGCAACAACAGCAACAGCAACAAAAAAATGTACTCAAACAAGAGGCAGGAGACAAAAGATAGAAGACACAAGGATAGCAGACGCAGCTGCTGCATCTGTTGTCAGTCATGGGTTGAAGAAATTACAAATTATATGCAGTCTTTCCTATGGAAACAATTTCCGAATGACTTTGCTTTAATATAAACAGGAATTTGGCTATAAATAGCCCCAAAGCACATGAATATGTGGAATAAATTAATCAAAATTTATGCCAATGCATTCAATGCTTCATTTTAGTTCATTGGAATGTTTATCCTTATATCAAATTTGAATGCTTTAACATTAAAGCTTTCAGTAAGCTTAAATATAAATAGAAAAACTATTTGATGAAGAATTAAAGCTGCATCTGCATTTGGGAAATGTTGATCTACATATTAAATTTCAAAGCTTTACCATTGAAGCTCTCAGTAAGCTTCTAATACAAAAAGAAGAAACTAGTTGAGATAAAATTAAAGCTGTATTTGCATGTGGGAAAATGTTGATTTGAGTCAAAATTAAAGCTGCATCTGCAGCTAAATGCATTGTATGATATTGGGCTGGGAGAGGGAAAATCTAATGCACGTTTTGCTAGTTTCAGCTAGTTTTAGCATTTAGCTAATTGCATAAAATTTGCATAAGCTAAATGACTTTTTTTTTTGGGCTAAGCTGAATTTCAATTAAATGCGGCCAAGACATCCGTTGCCGTTGCCATTGCTAGCGTGTTGCATGCCACAAAAAAAAAATTGAAGAAAAATGAACGAAAAAGTTAATTAAATTTTTTTTCGTTTATTTTTTTTTTGGTGTGTGTTGCAATGTGCTAAGGCAGGGCAAATGTTAGTTTTGGCATTTGCATGGAAGAGCTACCTATCGAACAGTGTGTGTGTGTGTGTGTGAGAGAGTGTGTGTGCCACATGGTGTTGATAGAAATAGAAATGGCTGCAAGAATGCAATCATTAAGCTGAAATGCTTTTGTGGCATGTCAACATAAGCATTTGCCATAAATCAAATGACGCGGCCAAAAAGGCAACAGCAGCAGCATTAAAGCCAACTCACACATTTGCGCTCACAATGCGGCTATGATGCAATGAAGCAGGGTGAAAAGAATCAGGGAGAACCAAAGAGGGAGCCTGAGAGAGGGGGAAATGTGAGAGAATCAAGAGGCAGTCAGTCAGCGATTCGGGCAATGCCTCAATTTGTACAGCTTCTCAGGCAAAGATTGCGGCAAAAGAATGTCGCAATCAAAATTTCAACATCGTGTTTTGCCATCGACTAAAAAGAACGCGACGCAGCAGCGGCAGCAGCAGACGAGAATGTGGAAGATCAGCAGAGAGCAGCGTGGCATAGAGTGGGATGCAGTGGATCGTGGAGTGGAGTGTAGGACCCCCAGAGCCCATTGAATAGAACCTGAAGCATGCGCCCATGCTGCTATTTTTAGCTGCAGTCGATTGCCACTCGATTGGGCCAAATGTTTGCTGCCTGTTGTTGTTGCTATTGTTGTTGCTGTTGTTGCTGTTGTTGTTGTTGTTGTTGTTGTTGCTGTTGCTGTTGCAATGCGCGCCCCAAAAAATAGAAGAACAACAACAGCATCTACAGCCTAGCAAGTTCATAAAAATCAAACGCAGCTGCTGTTGTAGAGGTCGAAGAAGAACTTTTCATTTTGATTTGAATATGTTTCTAATTGGCGCAAATTATTGTAGTTCATCCAACAGATTGTGGCACATAATGATGCAGCGCCTCAAATTGCTAACAATTTGTTAATAATGTTTGCTCCACGTCTTCAGCATTCCACATCTCTTTGACTCTATCTCTTTTACTCTACTCTTTACTTCTTTTTCTGCTGTTTATATATATTTTTTTTTTATTATTGTCGCCTTTGTATGAAGTATTAAATTACCATAAATTAATATCGAGTTGTATTCTGGCATTTAATTAGAAAGCCAGACAATGCCAAGACACTGAGGCAGCAACACCCTGACACTCAACTTGAGCACAGTGGTTTGTGAGCTGCAATATTTCGTTGAAATTTGTAAGAATTTCTGAAGAACGCACAGTGTAATGTGAACGTAAAGAAAGCTTTGTGAACTGTGAGCTTTCAAGAGCTTTAAAATCTGTTTAAATGGCCGAATGTTAGTGTAGAACTTCTGGCGCAAATTTCTCTCCATAAAGCTCAGTATAATGTGAACGAAAGAGAGTTTTGTGACCTATGATTTATATGAGCTTTCAAGAGCTCTAAAAGTTGTTTAAATAGACAAATGCGAGTGTAGAACTTCAAGCGCAAGTTTCTTTTTTGAAAAGTCCTTTACTCTTTATCTTAAATATAAGCTGTTTAAAGCTCTTCAATGTATGATCAACGCACTGCGCCTTTGATCCTATAAGAAGATCTATAAATAAGCCAAAACGAAGCTTGCTTGAAGCTTGACTGCCGTTTAGCTACCGCTATACATAAGTAATTGGATTAAGCGCAGCTTTCATAGGCTTTTGATAAAGCATTTGTCGCTGTGTATTTTTATGAAAAATAAAAAACAGAAACAGAATGGAAGAGGGAGTCAGGGATACAGAGAGAGAGGGGAGAGAGAGGCAGTAAGCGGTTAAGAGGCTATCGAGCGCCAAGCCAATATCTTAAAAATGTGCATAAGCATCACTTGAAAGAACTCATTCATTCATTCATTCAGATGCAGCCTGCACTCAATTTAGAGGATTAAATTGCTTTTTGCTTTTTGCTTTATGCTTTCTGCTGTTGCCTTTTCATATTACTCATATTTACACAGTGCCAAGTGCTGCTCTTCTCCACTTCAGTTGACATTGAAGTTGTAGCCAGAAGTTGTTGTCATTGTTGTTGTCGGTTCTCCAATTCAACATACAGAATTCTGATTATGTGCGAGGCAGTCATCAATTGAGAATGATGAATGTGTCGCGTGTTTTAATTTCTATATACATGGTCAGTACTGTATTGTACTCAATATTTGCTGTGTATGAGGCAATGTCAGAGTTATGTCTATGGTAAATTGAGACATGCCCATTGTAATTCAATAGAAAGCCATGGGAAATTTCGTTGCAGCCCCTTGTGCTCTACCTGATCAAAGGTCACAACGTTTGGACATGCCTAAGCCTCTGACAAATTTGACATCATTAGTGTCTTTTTTCAGATTTTGAATTTCGGATTCGAACTGAGCTTAGTGTCAACATAATGTGCTCCATCTCATGTTGTCTCACTTCTATATTGGGTCGGAGCTGTGTTATTTGAGCAATATTTCATTGAAATTGTGCATAATGTTTCGTTGAAGTGCCTAAGCCTCAGATCACTGCCTCTATGTGTCTGCAGATGTTGTTCAACACTTTACGTGGTCCATCATTAAATATGTAAATTTTGTCTAAATATTTTGGCTTCTAAGAATTGTTATACCAATTTTAATTATTTAATGAAAAATAATACGTAGAATTAAGATAAAGATATCTTTAGAAATAGAAATATGTGAGTTTAATAAGAAATTTAATATTTTGTAGCTTAATTTTTTAAAACATCTACCCGATTTTGGGGACTTGTGCTAAATATTTTCAGGGCAGTTTTGTATTCTCAAGACAGCATAGTATTATTAGAGTTATATCGTAATATCAATAATAAATATAATTCATAATCTATGTCAAATAACCGTTAATCGACATTGATAATCAATAACCGTTAATCGGTATCGATAATCGATAACCGTCAATACATATCAATAATCTAAAAGTCTCTTATTTATACATATAACCGACATCCGATATCTATAACCGGTAATAACTAATATCCATTATAGATAACTTAATCAATGTCGGTATTAAATATTTAAATCGATTGCCCTAATTTTAATAACCACACATCCCTGAAAATACTGCCTCCTTACAGTCGGGTACCGTCCCAACTCTTCGATGTTATGTTCTCGAGAGAGAATTTTTTGCAGTGCATAGGCATAATGTTGCGAAGTAAAGTTGCGCATCATGCTGCGGGCTGCAACATTCTGCGCATGTGCAACCAATTATTAATTGCATATGAATTATGCGGCGATGTTATTGTTGCTCTTGCTGTTGCTCTTGTTGTAGTTGTTGCAGTTGTTGTTGTTGTTGTTGACGTTGCATTCCTTTGGCGTCGGCTGAGTCAGCAGTTTGTGGTGCTGCCACTGCGACCGACTGGCGCCGCCGTCGACAGAGGCGTCAACGGCGTGTGCCTGCCACAGCAGATGCATAGGTATAGGCATAGGCATAGGCATAGGCATATAGTAAGCATCAAGAAGGCAACGTGTGGGTGAGTAGGCAGGAGACGCAGTCTCTGTTTCTTGTTGCTGTTGCTCTGGCTGTGTGTGCTTGTGGCACAACTAGAATCATAATTTTTGTGTTTTGCTACGTTTCATATTTGTTGCAACATAGCAACATTGTCTCGCCCCTTTGTGGGCTCTCGGATCTCAGCTCTCGGTTGTCGGCTCTCGGTTGTTGGGTTGTGCTTATTAAATTACAAAACAAACGGCCCACACATAAATAAGCTTGCAACACGAAGCAAAATGCTGCATGCGGCTTTAAGCATTAGACGGAAATGCGCGCATCCTGCCTCAAATGCATTTGCAGGCCCAAGAACCTCGCTTGGAAACCGAACAGGCGAAGCAGCAGAAGATGAAGACGAAGGAGATGGAGATGGAGTAGAATAAAGAGAAATTCCTAGCGCTGTGCGGCGTCTATAATTAAGCGTGAAATGTTGCTGGCGTTACGCTGCATTCCAGTCGACAACAGAGCCCTTTGGCTATATATACTTGCAACAGGCAACTTGCAACACGCGCAACATGCGCACAATGTGCGGCTCCTTGCGATTGTTGGCTGCTGCTGCTGCTTTTGTTGCTGTTGCTGTTGCTGTTGCTGCCTCTTTTGCTGCATTCATATTAATTGCAAGTGTCCGCACTTACTTTGCAACATGCTGCAATTAGAATGTTGAGGAGCGCTGCTGCTGCTGCTGTTGCTGCTGTTGCAACCTTTATTTTATTTTGTTGACGGAAGTCAATTCAAATGCAGCCCTCAGGGATAACAACGCCAAAGTTGAATGCACTTGCAACAACAGCAATAACAATTGCAACAACATCCATGCAACATTGACAACATTTGTGATTGCCTTGAAATTGATTTCTCATGTTGCCAGTGTCTGTCTGTCCCTCTGTTTGTGTGCCTGTTTGTCTATGTTTTGCTTTTTTTTCGGCTCGTAATATAAACAACAAGCGCACTTTTGTAGTAATTAAAATAAATTGGTAACAAAATGCGCAGTGCAACATGTTGCAAGTTGCTGCCTAACTAAACAGCATTAACTGCCTCAACCTCAATCTCAACCCTAACCCTCAATCCTCATCCTCAAGCTCAAGCACAGCCTCAACCTCTGCTGAATGTTGTAAGTTGCATGTTGTTTAAGGGCATCTAACGCCTGATGCTTAGCTGTTGATAGAATTTGCACTTTTAATACACTTAGCGAAATAAATTGTACAACATATTATGGGACATTTAGCTGGCTTAGTTTTGAGACTAGTATAAGTCTGTGATCCAATTCACAAAATTGTCATTTATTCAACTGATTTTGAGCTGTATTTGTAGAGAACAATAATATGGTTATGACATATATGGTTACATTTTTCATTTTTTTCCATTTATTATCTTATAAAACTTTTCAAAAAGTTGATTCAAACTTCAATAATCTTATCAGTCTTTAAACTGTACACAAAAAAAAATTTAACATATTCTTAATCCTTTATGGTAAATCATAAATTTCCGTTTAATTAAAAAAAATTGACTATTTTCTACTGTACTTAAAGCAAGAAATATATCCAAAACGGAAGTCGTAACAGTAACGGTTAAAACCGTTTCATTTTTAAAATTCAAAACCGTAACCTTAACTGATAGTTCAATCTATCGAAGATTAAAACGAATATCGGAAAGTAATTTTTAATCGGTATCATTTCCTGACATAATTTTGTGATTTAAATACAAAGTACTTCAGGTTTTCGCTCAGTGCATATGTGTAGTTGTTGTTGCTGTTGTTGTTGTTGTTTTTGTTGTTGTTGTTGAAGCTGCATGCACTGGCTGCTTGTCGCCTGTTTGCCATCAAATTAAAGCGCTAAATTGCGCTGCGCCTTCAACTGCTGTCTTTCATCACGCATCGCGCATTTGCCTAGGCCCGATGGCAATGGCAATGCCCCATACCCCAACCATAGACCCCGCCACAGCTACAAGCCAAAGCCCTGAACCACATCCCGTAGCACATGCTGTACCACAAGCCGAACCACATCCCGAACCACAACCCGAAACACATCCCGTAGTACATGCCGTACCATAACCATGTTCATGTCCATGTCCATGTCCATGTCCAAGTCTATGGCTATGGCTATGGCTATATGTATGGCTATGGCTATGGCTGTGACCATGTCCAATGGCCATCGGTTCCGTTCTGTATGGTGCTAGATGCGATTTGTGGTACCTTTGGCATGCATTTTGATGTGTCTGCTTCATTAACATATGGGCGGCCGTAAATTACCAATGGACAACTGGATGGGCGGACGGATGGGCCAAGTTGTGTACTCTCTGTGTGTCTATTGGCAGTGAAATTTAATGTTGTTACATTTCCGTCTGTTGCATGTGCCACATGTGGCATGTGGCACGTTTTATGCGCTGTGCTACAAATGCGCGAACATTGTACAACCATCGATGCATCAATTAAAGCAGCAACAGCAGCAGCAGCAACCGCAGCAACAGCAGCAACAGCAGCAGCAACAGCAGCAGCAGCAGCACCAGCAGAAGCAGCAACAGCAGCAGCAACAGAACTGGAGGCATACAAATGTGGCCATAATTTGATTGTTTTTGCCAGTCGCTGACCCGCTTTTTATGGCTCAGATTTTTCCACTTGCCAATTACAGGAGCCGTAACTTGACTCAACTTGACTTGACTCAACTTGACTTGACTTGGCTTGAACTGAACTAGCCACAATGGCTTTGCCGCCTGCAGCTGCAACGCCGGTGGTCTGACCAGACACCGATCCACCGATCCAAAGATCCACAGTGATGCCATGCGATGCGCTTTGCTCTAGCTTCAAACGCGTTCCCCTCCTCTCTCTCTCACTCTCTTCTCTCTCTCTTTCTCACTCTCTCTCTCTCTGTAGTTGGTTGAGGTAGTTGGTTATAGTTGGCATTTAAGTGATCGCTGCCTGCCTCTTTGGCATATTTTCAGTGGAAAAGTGGGCAATGTTGAACCACTTTTGTACGTGTGTGTGTGTGTGTGTGTGTGTGATTGGCAGCAGTGCATTGACCGGTAAGACATCAATTGAAGCCTTTGCAATACCAATTGACATTGGCCTAAGCATTGATCGTGGCTGGTTTTAGGCGCAGCTTCTCAGCTTTACAGCTTCTCATTCCCAATATCATCATCATTATCATCATCATGAGCTTCATCTTGTTTTTGAGGCATATGGCACTAGGAGGCGCCTCTTATGGTCATCGATAGCAGCACCACATTCCGCATGTGGCCTTGCTAAATACGGTACTTCAATGTGAATGGTAGTGGGGGGTAGACTATATATACTATTATATGCCTCTATAGTGCTTATTAGGCTTCTTCTGTTGCTTCATCTCCAACTGCTTCTCCCACTCCTTCTCCTGTTTCTCCTTTTGTTGTTGTTGCACTTCGTGTGGCTTCATTCTCCTGTTTATGCTCACGATTTTGTTAGTTCTTTAAGTCCGCTCACTCAAATTACGAATTTATCTCACTTTTCTCTCTCTTTCTCTCCTTTTCCTTTTCACACAACTTACTAATTTATTTCATTTTTCTCCCTTCTCTCTTTGCAGGTATGTTTTAATGATTGGAACTCTTGATTAGCTGCAAATGTTTGCCCAAACACTTTAAGCCAGATTCTCAGGAAAATGAAACTCGAACTCAAACTCAACAATGCGAGAGTTATTCGAGTAGTTTGTGTGAAGAATAAAGGGTTATGTAACTAGAGAAGAATTTACTATTACTTACTTGTTCTTTTCTCTTTTTCAATCGAACAAAATTCATTATTTTTGCTAGCACCTGCATATCATATGATATTATCGCGTATCGATAACTCTTCATAGTATTAGTCATTCAATGTAGCTATGTAAACTGTTCGAAAGACCCTCGCAAGGGCCTTGTTATGCCACCTGCTGGAATTGACTTGTCATAAAGGCAGTACAGTAGATCAACAACAGCAGCGGCAGAAGCCACTGTGAATGTGAATATAAATGTGAATATTGTGTGGCTTGTTAACATTGATAACCTGATGCGTTTGGGCCGTGTCAACATTGGCTACTGCCAATGCAAATTTAACCAAGCGAACCAGCCAGAGGCTTATTTATGAAGCTCATTAGCAGAGGCAATGCCAGTCGCTCTCACAGTGGAACAAGCTGCACAGCAGATGAACAAGGAGGTGTAGAAGCAGAAGGAGAAGCAGGAGTAGGAGTACGAATATAAGCAGAAGTAGCAGCGGTAGTAGGAGAGGGAGTAGCAGCGGGAGTGTGATGCAGGAGCAAGAGCGGGAGTACGAGGAGGATTAGTAGCAGGAGTGGAAGCTGGGGTGAAGGCATTGGATGAGCCACACAATGCCGTTAACAAGAAGTCAAAGTCGGAGTCAATGTTGGCACATGTCCAGTGTGTGGACAGAGTCAACATTGTTGCATGTCTCTCTCATGGTCATGCTGTCTGTCTGACTCTCTCTATCTCTTTCTGTCTATCACCTCGTCTGCTTAGACCTTTGCCCTTCAAAAAGTGCAGCATGCAAAACAGTTGACAGACAGAGGGACAGAGAGGCAGACAGACAGACAGAGAGACAGACAGACAGACAGACAGACAGAGAGACAGATAGACAGTCAGTCAGATGTCACACACAGCGTGTCCTACTGTCCGTGATAGCTACTACTGAGATTACTCCGACTCTGGGTTACCAGTGCTTGCGTTCAGTCAATTTAAGTAAATCAAATGCGACGCCCAAACACGAACACACACAAACACACACACACACACTCACACACACACACTCACACACACACACTCACACACACACCCACACACACGCAGCATTATGCAA
>JBANCZ010001560.1:0-20728 GCA_037040025.1 Sphaerogastrella javana | reverse complement strand
ATTCGCATACTGGGTGTCACAGGCCAAGCTCGTTTTTTATATGCCTGTTTGTGTGTGTGTCTATGTGTGTCTGTGTGTGTGAGCGCTTTTGAAGCTACGTGACATGCATAGCTCATTGGTCTTGGCCCGAGCATACAAAAATATTGCAGTTGTGATATGTTGAAGCTGCAGCAGTTCAAGCGGATGCTGATCATAACAGTGGCGGCCAAACAAACATTGCTAGCTCACACACAACACACACAACACGGTCGTGGCATTTTAAACAGCGATAGCAGCTGATTTTTAAATAATATAGGATTCCATAATAACTTAATATGTTATATAACATATTTTAAGAATTGTAGCAAAAATATATTTATAATCATACAAAAAATTTAATAGTAAAATTTTAGGTTAGAGATTTCTTTAGCGACAGTTCTTTTAAGCAAAGAATAAATATACGTACTAGAGTTTATTCAAACTAAATAACATTTTAAATTATATAAAAAATATGCAAAATAAAATGTTATAAAGGGGTTTCCAATAAGAGGTGTTATTGTCAAATCAAGTAATTCTTTAAAAAATGTTGAAATTTAAAAAAAAATTTGTAGATGGAAATAAATAAACAGAAAGTCCAATAGTTATTTGAAAATGTAGAATTGAAAATTGAAATTTACATATTTTAAATACATTTTAAATATTTTTCCTTTACTATCTCACTAATATAATTAAAAGCTATTAAATTGATAAAAAACTGAAATTAAATTGATTAAAAAAAAAAATTGAATTTCCAGTACTAAACTTGACACTTCTTATTGGGAAAATATAAGCTGGCAATGCAGCTGTTGCAACCCTTGCACCTTCAGTAGAATCTTTATAGTTACAGTGGTGGCATTTCCATGGTGCAGTGTTGCCACTAATTTCCTGCCACGCCAGCAAGTGAAAACTAAAAGAAAAAACGCAATTAAAGTTTACTGCAATTATAGTTAAAGTTGCCATTGCGCTGCATATGCCGCTTACAGTGGTGGCACAAACTATTGGCACTGCAGCTGCTTGAACTACACGTGGAAGGCACAACTTTTCGCCGAGGTGCTAATGAAAATTGCGCAACTTTTGCACAAATCAGAAGCAGCAGAACTTGAGTTTGTTGTTGTTGTTGTTGATGTCGCTTTTGTTGTTGTTGCTATTGTTGTTGTTGTTGTTGTTGTTGTTGTTGTTATTGTTGCTGCCACAGCAAATGGCAAATGCAAGCGCAACGGCAGCAACAGCTAATTGCTTAGCGTTGTGTGGGGGGCTTGGATATGGAGGTGGGGCATGGCACATGACAATTTTCCAGCTGAATCGCTGTTAACAAAAGCCGCTAATTAGTTGAGCCAAAATGAAAGAAGAAGCAGCAACAGCAGCAGCAACAGCAGCAACAACAGCAGCAGCAGCAACAGCAGCAGCTTTTAAGCTCGCAAAAATTTTGAAGCCATGGGCTAAATGTGTTTTTTATGTACGCTGTATTAATTTCAACTCACCCACTCCCTACCACACTCATTCATACTCGCACTCTCTTCTCACTCGCACTCTCTACTCACTCTCCTCTCATCACTCTCCTTTCCCCTTCTTTCACTCTATTCGGTGTGAGTGCCTACAAGCAAAACCAATTTGCAACAAGCTGTGGCAAGCAGAGCAACAGCAACAACAGCAACAGCAGCAACACTGATTGTCAGGGTGACTGTGATGGTGACTGTGACTGTGATCGTGACTGCGACTGTGGCAATGGCAGTTAATTTTAATTACGCACATGGCAGTTAATGTTGCGACACGGCGTCTCAATTTAGACACCTTTTTGTGATGCCAGCAGCAGCAACAACAACAACAGCAACAACCACACTTATACACATACACTCATTACGCTTAACCCCTCTAACACACACACACTCACAGACACACACACACACACACACGCATACACAAATTGCCATTAAATGCGAAGTAGGCGGGCAAAACCAAAATGAATAAACGGCAATGGCTTTTTGTGGCAACAACTCTGTATTTGTGAGAGTGTGTGTGGGTGCGTGTGAATGTGCGTGTGATTGTGTGTGATTGTGTGCCTCAATCTAAGCATATGTGTGTGTGCCTGTGCGTCATATAGGAGAGCTGCCTGTAGCGTCAATCGTTTCATTTAAAGCGCTGCGGCAGCAGCCAAAGGTAAAAGAACAAAACAAATTAATTTTGGCCATGTGTGGCCAGGTCTACACACACATGTACAACTGTATTAGTGTGTGTTTTAGTATGTGTACTTAAATGCGAGTGTATGTTTGCGTGTGTGTGTGTATGAATGAAGCTGTTTGTTTGTGTGTTTATGTGTAGTGGAGTTTATGATTGTATAGCCTGTAGCTGCTCAAATAGAGCCACACACACTTAACACACACACACACAACAAAACACAATTAACACACACAACAAACACACATACACAATACACACACATTCACACACACTCACTTAAACACTCACTCAAACACTCATACATAAGCGAGCGCACAGATGCGTGCAAAAAGCGAAATGATTTATGGAATCCCTGCAGGGGTTAAAGCAAGCTTATACGCATTCATACACAGATACACATGCATGCATACATGCACACATACACATTCATATGAATATACATGTTCCTAGCACACATATAGTATATAATGTATATATATGACATATATATTTTATGTCAGATTTTGTGCTCAAACTTTTGCATTGCATCTAACAAAGTTGCGTTTGTTTCTTTGTTTACAGAACAAGTCTTACATCTTAGATATGTACAGTATATACTATATACTATATATATATAGTAGGTATATACTATATAATATAATATGTTATGTGTATGCTCTTCTATAATATAATTTTTTAATCAAGCTACATCAGCGAGCTTGTGCATTTTCTTTTGTGGCAAAATACTTGACACATTTTCATTATGCACATTGGAAAATATTTACATTTGCCTGCGCATTGTTGTAGTCCCAACAATAGAGAAAATCCTATAATAAATACAATAAATTTAAATTAAGCTATAAATATAACATGCTCGAAATATCATTTGTTTAAGGTGTTAAGTAATAATTTTTAAAAATGTTTAAAAATAAAAATTTAAAGAGTTTTCTTACACACATTTGTAAAATAAAATCTGTATCAAAAGAATTTTACTATAATATATCTTAAAAAAGTGTATAAAATAATTATAATATAATAAAAATAATATTAAAATATAATTTAACAATATTAAAATATTAAATATTTTAATTTTAAACATAACTCAAATTTAAAGCATTTTAAGTAAATATATGTTAAGTTAGCAGATAAACTATAACTATATTTCTGAAATATCCTGGGGCCTTCTCCAATATATTTTGCCATGATCGTTGTTTCATTATCCCACCCTAGGGTATTTGTCCGTCGACTTACTGTTTTCCTCTTTTGATATACAGAGCTTTTCGCGAGTTAGAGAGGCATTTGGCATGGCATTAGGAGCGAGTGTTTAGGCCCTGTCGTTGTTGGCTTTGCCAAATGAAATATGTATTTCCTTGGCACACATTTTGGCGCTTTAGCTGTTGCCCCCAAAAATTGCTTTTTGTGCTGTTGCACGGATATTAAAACGGCGTTGGGTTAAAGCTAACTGTTCAGAATGGGACAGATACAGAGAGAGAGCGAGTGGAAGAGGGGGAAATCCAGCTACATTTAGACCCAAATGAAAAACAATCATAAACGCATTGGCATATCTAATTGCAATTTTCAGACACACACTCACATTTGTAAAAGTGTTCATAGGATGATTAAGATATACATATATATAATTCATATGGTTTTTATTTAAAAGTTTCGTATATACTCCTCAGTTTACAGTTTTACAGTTTGGTTTGCAGTTGTCTTACAAAGTCGTAACATGCTCATTACATACAAGATCAGAAATTATTAGAATAGTTTAAGTTTATATATATATATTCATATATAAAGAATGACTTATAGCGTATATAGGTTAGATATGACTGTCCGTTCGTATTCGATATTCAAACTGCCCTGCTGCTAACTAACTAATCAATCCAATTCAATGCAATCGAATCAATTTAAACCAATCAATCAATACATCTGTCAATCATTTGTTCAACTCTTTTTTTTGGTTGTTTTATAATCAACAATATGTTTAATCATAGTACAAGTACAGTTTACATTATAAGAGTATAATAAGTATGTTTATAAGACAAACTGTCTTACGACAAGTTTACAAACGTTTCTTTGGTTTTGTTTTAAATTTTTTGGAATACCTGTAATTAAATGTTGATTATAAGTAGATTATAAATTTTTCGTTTCATTTTGGAAAAACATTGATAAAATTTGTCAAGCGAATATAAGGAATTAAAAACTTTACGTAACTGAATAAAGTTTTATTGAATTTTATTTTTAAATATTTGATTAACATTTAACGTTTTGTTGTTTTGTTGTATTTTTGTTTATGTATGTTACATGTTTTACTCAGGTTTCTTTCTGTAATATCATTTCGTATATTGTACCTAAGAAACTTTCAGAACGCTTACAGGAATCTAATGCTAAGTGGGCCTAAGTTTGGGAAAAAAGAGTTGAGTAGGTCTAGAGATTTGGAGATCTGAACGAGTGACTTGAGTGGAAAGCGCCAATAAAAATAGTTTCGTTTTAATATTGATTGGTTTTTGTTTTTTTTAGGAATTATGTATTTAATTAATTAATTTTGATACCTCTCACTAAGTTAATCTAAATATCACTCGGGTTGTTTTTTTTTCTAGCTGTATTTGCATTTTCAACTGTATACACTTTACGTAATACTAAAAAAATCGTTTGTGTTTTTGGTGTGCGGGTGCTGCCAACTCGTGCAGTATTTTTTTCTATATATATTCGTATTATCGTCCTTCATTTGGTTACACCTCCTCGTAGCTGCGACACTTGGGCAATGGGCCCGACCACTTGCCATCGGGCTGACATTTGGGCCGTTCGGGCGGGCCCGTCGAGTGATGTTCGTTTGTCTCGATCTGGATGAATCCGGGACGACATTGTACGCTGAGGTAGTCACCCGCATCGTAGTTGAATTTGAGCGGTGCTATGAGGCCGTTGGGCGGATCCCCTGGATAGGGACACTGCGATTTGCCTGAGGCGAGATCAAGACGGACACGGAGAGCATGTGCATGGCATGGAGATGGTCATAATTGATGATGGTGTTTTAATTGTGGTTATTGTGGTTTATGAGTCAGGATGAGCGTGGTATCGGTAACGGTATCGGTATCGGTTTCGGTAACGATAACATTTTATCGTTTATCGTTTCGGTTTACAGCGGAAATACAACACAAGTTACATTAATTCATTTGTTTTGTGAGTGGGGCCCACTTATATTGCAGAGATTTTTGATATATATATATATTAAATTTTTTTTTAGTAATTTTTTTTTATATAGATTTATAACGCAAGGATTCGCAGCATTATGTGTTATTTGTTTTGTTTTTTACTTACAAAATGGCGTCGAGTGCGACCAGAAGCCGTTCTCCGTGCATATGATGCTCGACTCGCCCACCAGAGTGTGGCCATCATTGCAGCTGAATGTGACCAGAGCGCCAACAGTAAGACGACGCTGGCTCAAGCTGGTACCTCCAATGCGACCGTTCAGAGGCGCCACAGGCATAACGCATTGGATAACTGAGCAAAAGGGGAGTGAGTATAGAGGAATATACAAAAAAAAAGGAGGTTGATGCAGTGTTAAATAGTTATGCTTTTATAGGGTTGAGGTACTTTACAGGTCGTGCTCGCACTCACCTTTGCATCGTGGTACTGGACCACTCCAGACGCCCGTCGGCTCACAGTCCAGCAGCGCCGGTCCGGTCAGCTTGAAGCCCCATTGACATTTGAACACCGCCCGCCCCCATGCCGAGGTATTTAGCTCAATGAGACTCAAATGTGGATCGTCTAGGATCAAACGTGGACATTGTATGGGATGGCATGTTGGCGCCGGCGATGACCAATTGCCAGAGGCCAGGCAGGTGGCATTCCACGAGCCATCCAGCCTAAAGCCTTCGGGGCATTCATAGTGTGCTCGCTGGCCCAATTTGTTGCCCTCGAGCCGCAGCCTGAGCGGCGCCATAGGCTCCATTAGCTGCGGGCATGTCGAAGTGGCCACCACCACGGCAATGCTATTGGTCAGACCACGCGGTGAAGTGCATGTAAATGTTCCAGAATCATTATTCTCAATATTCTTGATGCTCAGGCGATAACGTACAGCCTTCTCCTCGCCAGCGGGTGACCAGCCTGTCGGAAGCACAGAGTAAATTACACATGCTTTAACACCTCCGCTTTCAACCATTTAACATCTCAACTCACCTGTGGTGTACTGCATATACCAGCTTGTCCAGCTCCACTCCGGTGAGCCACGCACACGGGGATACATGCAATCCATCTGTACGGTGCTGTGTGGCGGCACAGCCATTACGCCCGACGGCTCAAACGAGTACGACCCATTGAAAATCTTAATGCGTATGGATGGTGCACTGTCCTCCGAGTAATTGGTCAATGTTGTGGTCGGTACACAGCTGGGCATACGGGGTGCCCAGAGGCCATTCGAGCAGAGGACTCGCGATTCACCGAGTAACTTATAGATGCCCAGCTCCTGGCAGCGGGCCTGCAGCGAGTGGCCGTGCGGTAGATCCCAGCCAACGTTCTGCACGGTACAATGGTTGGAACGATAACAGTCGATAGGCGAGAGGCGAGAATCGATAGACGATAGGCAGGCAGAGTTTGGCAGGCAAGCGATTAAAATTTATGACGATTTTATTGAGCGTGCAGTGCGTGAGAAGTGATAAATTGAGCGCAAGACATAGAGCATGAGAGATTTAAAGAGAAACAGCGATCAAATAGAAAGACAAAGGGAGAAGAAGTACGAGAGAGTGAGAAAAGAGAGAGAGAGAGAGAGACATAAAAAGATTCCTTTAGAGTTATATGCAAGCGGTAAACGCACAAGTTTTTCAATTTCCACAAAAAAAGAGCCAAACACTCTTGTTTGTCTGTGTGTATGTGGGCGTGGCTGTGTTTTCTTGGGCGTGCTGTAAATGTAGCTCAAAATTGTATGCCTGTGTGTGTGTGTGTGAGAGAGAGTGTTTGCTTTGTTGTGCTCTTCACGCTGTCCGAAAAAATGGTCAATGGCAAAAGCCGTGCATACAAAATGTTCATAGTCAAAAGCCATAACAGCCGTCTACTACTACTTGGACAGAAACTACATTGTGTGTGTGTGTGTGTGTAAGGGTGTGGAGTGTTGTGTAAGGCTACACTGAGATTAATTCTAGCTCAGATCTATAAGTGCAAACACTTAGACCCAAGCAAGAGAGAGAGCAAGCTCGCACCATTTTACAGATATACTTATAAAGAAATACTACGCAAATACTACCAAATTGTTTTTTTATTTTTTAATTTCTCTCTAACATAATTTCTCTCAGTGCAGCCTAATGTGTGCATTTGTTTGTTTAAATATGGTATATATTTTCTTTGCTATTTCTTTGTGTTTATTTTGCTCTTTTGCCAGTGAGTAGACTACGTGATGTGTATCATCTAGTTCTATATGCATAGCTACAAGATAATAGACGAGATATGCTGAGATATACAGAGAGAGAGAGAGTGTGTGTGTGTGTGTGTGTGTGAGAGAGAGAGAGAGAGAGAGAGAGAGAGAGAGATACGGGATGCGAGCAGACGACGTTGATGCTAGAGGACGCGAAGGAAGCGAACGTCGAGGATATTTGGCCACTCACAATTTCAGTGTTTGAGACAAGAGTCGATTTGGATAAGCGGGTTTTACGCCAGCCGCGATTTGGTGGTATCGGTGTCTGCAAGAGAGAGAGATCAGAGAGTACCAAAAACAAAAATATACAGAGACTTGAGACTAGATGCTTCACAGAGCAATAGAAAGAGCGGAGAAAATAACAGAGCGACAGAGTGAGAGAGAGAGATAAAGATGCAGGATGCAGTATTAGACTAAGATGACGCTGGCTGTGCGGCTGATGAGAGAGCGAGAGAGAAAGAGAGCGGAAAATTTAGCTACAGAGCAATGAGAGATAAATAGAGAGAGAGAGAGAGAGAGACGCAGTCGAAAATTGATTTGGACTCACGTTTAGCCTCCACTAGCTTAAATGTGTGTATGTATCATGGGATGTAAGAGAGTGCGTGTACGAGTGCCTTTACTTCAATGTATGTGCGTGTGTGTATGTGTGTATGTGCGTGTGTGATTGTGCTTTAGTTGTTAAGGTGGGTGAGGTGGTTGAGGTCTTCGCAGGGTTGCCACCTCGGCTGTCATCACTTACCACTGAGATGTTGCGATAGCTGAGCAGCAGATGGGTGGGGATGCGATTGACATGACAACTCTTGTACAGCGGTTGGAACTTAACGTTGCCATGGTCATCTATGGATAAAGAGATTATGGTTATATTAGATCGGTAGACACACATCGGATGTATAGGTGTATAATTCAAAAATAAAAGATACAACAAGTCGCATTGCAGTTCACATGAACGCTTTCACTTCACATTCATTGAAATCTGGATCGATATATAGAAATATATATATATAATTACTAGAAATATATATAATAAATATATAATTAATAGGGATATTTATATAAAAAATATATAATTTATAGAAATATATATAATTAATAGAAATAAATATAAAAAATATATAATTAATAAGAATATATATATAATAAATACATAATTCATAGAAATATATAATCTAAATATATATTTAATAGGAATATTTCAATATAGTAAATGTATAATTTTTAGAAAAAATAATTAATATAAATATATATTCAGTTAATATATATATTCAGTTAATATATATAATCAATACAAACATATATAATATTTAATTTAATTATTAAAAATTTGCAAAAATTCATAAAAATAATAATTGTAATTAATAGAAATATTATTTTAAATTAATAAAATCCCACAAATATAGTAGTGAAAGCGTCAACTAGTATACGACTTAAATAATTAGTACAGATTTATAGCAAGTGCATTAAATATATAGATTGCAAATGAAACAAGTTGATTGTTTGCTGGTGCTGCTATTATATATAGTATATATATTTTGTGTGCTTTGCTTTGATTATTGTGTTTGTTGCATTTATTGTACGAATTGCTACTGTAATAACATGTGCAAATATATATATATGTATGTATATATATAGTACATATACGTATTGCTATTTGTACAATTGTATATATATCATATATAGAGTATATAGTATATAAAGTGTAAGGTATAGAGTGTAATTAACATTCCATTGTGTGCGTATAAATTAGAGTACATCGTATTTAGTATATAGTATATAGTATATATGTTATGTATATGTGCTGTGTATTGTTGTTCTGGCAGTTGTTGTTGTTGTTGCTGATGCAGTTGTTGTTGTTGTTGTTGTTGCTGTTGTTGCTGTTGTTGTTGTGATTGCTTTGGATGGATTTTGGGCTCACTTACCCTCCTCATTGGTGGCGCACAATGGCCCCACCCACTTGCCCTTGACACAGCGTATCTTGCATAGGCGTCGATCGCCCATAGGTCCAATTTCGCCTGGGAAACGTATCTCCGATACCTCGGTGAACTGTTGCAATATATCGATTTCCTCCTCCTCCTCCTCATCCTCATCGAACTCCGAGTCATCGGTGTGAGCGGGCGAGTAGCCAGTCTCCTCATCGTAAATGCCTAAAGAGTGAACGAAATCGGAACAGAATAGGTGAGGATATATGAAATGGGCAATGCTTCAATGCTAAGAAACGGGGGGATTATAGAAAGGGGGAGCGAGATAGATAGCGAGCGATAGAGAGAGATAGAGAGAGAGAGAGAGCGATTGGGAGACAGAGACAGCAAATAGAGCAAGCAACTAATGAGCTGTTGTTTGAGCGAAGGCGCAAATGAATCTATGAATACATGAACGAATGAATGCATGAATGAATGCTGTGAATGTGTGAATGACTAAATGCCTGAATGAGCAGCGAGTGCTTGAAGAGTCAACGAGTATTCTTTTCATATTATTTTTGCTACTTTTGACGCGTTATCAGATACTAAAAAGAGATAGACAGAGACAGAGAGAGAGAGAGAGAGAGAGCTTTCAATTGCTCAAGTGGCCCACTGACTTGGCTGGAAGCCTTTAGAAAGTGTGTAGAAAGAGCTCAGTGGGAGTGGTTCGACTAGTGGTTGGGCCACAGTGGGTGTGGTTGCAAGAAGAGGGGAGCTCTTGTAGCACTTGAGAACACACATTAAAACCCCAGAACGGAACGTGCGAAAAAGGCGTGCAACTTCAGCATGGGGCAACTTAAGGTTGTTAGTTATGCATTAAAAGTGGCAACGGCAATGGCAATAGCCAGTATACGTGTGTATGTGTGTGTTTGTGTGTGTGTGTGTGTGCGTGTGTATCTGTGTGTGTGGCCACTTAACAGCATACAACTTCATTGCTGAACGAGGCGTCAAAAAAGCATAAAAAAAGACGCAAAGGCAACAAGATAACATGAAAGATAATATTATGGAGTCGCCTGGACCCATGGGCTAATAGCAACAAAAAAAAACGGAACGGACAAAAGCAAAGTAAACAAAGGACGCACAAAAGAGCGAAACCCTAAAATAAAAAGAAAGAAAAAAAAGCAAGAACGCAAGGAAAGTAAAGAAAGGCATAAAAGGCAGCACAGGAAGGAAGTACATAAAAAAAAAACGCATAGCCAGATAGAGCAGAGCAAAGAAACCGCGACAAAGCAGGCGGTGTTGAGCTAGAAGTGAGGCAAAGGTGAGAGCTTCAGGTGTACGCTTCTGGGGAGACTCAGGCATGGATTGAGTTTATGCGGCGGGTGGGTTCAGACTGCGGATGAGCTTAGACTAAAGATGAGCTGAGACTGAGGCTGAGGGTGAGGGTGAGAGTCAATTGTGGCTGAGAGATGGAGAGAGAAGCATGTGGCAATGTGGCAATGTGGCAATGCTAATGAGGTCGAAATTGAGGCGACTCTGCGACGGCGACTGCGACTGCAATTAGCTTTAACGATTTATGTGTGTACAGTGAGTGTGGATGAGTGTGGGTGAATGTTGCGAGTGTATAGAGTGAGTGTTAGTGTGTGTGTGAGTGTGAGTGTATGTGTACAGTGTATGTGTGTGCGAGTGGGTGTAGGTGTGAGTAATGTGTTCAGCTGCGTCTAGTGTGAGAGACTCTGTTTGCCGTGTACTCCACGCTCTGTAGCTGTAATTGTGTCTGTATCTGTATCTGAATATGTATCTATATCTTCATATGTATTTGTATCTGTATCTGTATCTGAATATGTATCTATGTCAGTATATGTATCTGTACCTGTATCTGTATCTGAATATGTATCTATATCTTCATATGTATTTGTATCTGCATCTGTATATCTCTATATCTGTATATGAATCTGTATCTGTATTTGTATCTGTGTCAGTATCTGTACTTGTATCTATATCTGTATATGTTTTTGCATCTGTATCTGTATCCGTATCTGTATCTGCATCCATATCTGTATCCGTATCTGTATCTGCATCCGTATTTGTATCTGCATCTTAATTTGTATCTGTATCTGCATCCGTATTTGTATCTGCATCTGAATTTGTATCTGTATCTGTAACTGTGTCTGTATCTGTATCTGTATTTGTATTCGGTATCTGTATTTGCATATGTATCTCTTGTTGTATCTGTATCTGTATCTCTGTGTACATCTGTATCTGTATCTGTGTATCTGTTTGTGTGTATTAACTATAGCTATTATAGCATAACACAGACGGACAGACAGACAACGAGACAGCGACAGCGGCTTTTTAAATATTCAATTCCATTTTTTTTCCATTTTTTTTATGGGCACTGTGGCATTGCCAGTGTCTGGCCTCTATGTGAATGCTGTGTTTTGGGCTTACCCTTGTCCTTGCGACTGGTGGTTTTTGAACTGGAATCGCCACCACCTTTAGGACGGCTCAGTGCACCCGTGGTCTTGCCCGACTTGCGCTTTACACGTTGCAGGGCCACTGCTGCACTGCTCGACTGATTTCCATTCATTGCCAACAGTTCCTGCTGTGCCAGATCCTGCAGCTGCTGCTGTTCATCCTCGTCCCCCAGCAGGCCAGCATCGCCCTTGGCCACATCGATGGCATGACGACGAAGACGCCAACGCGGTTCGGAGTCACGCTGGTCGAGCTCTGCAGCGTGACTATCACCGCGTCGGCGATGATGCTGCTGCTGCTGCTTCTGCTCGGGCTCCTGCTCCTGCTCCTGCATCTGCTCCTTTTGCTGTTGCTGCTCTTCAAGCTGCTGCTGTTGTTCTTCCTTCTGCTGCTGTTGTTGTTGTCGCTCCTTTTGCTGCTGCTGCTTGTCCTTCATTTTCTGTATGAGCTTCTGGCACTTCTCGGTCACTTTACCAGCCAAACACTTGCTTAATCGGGCCTTCTGCTTCAACCGATGCAGCTTGAGCTTCAGCTGCCTGTTGGGCTCCCTGGACTTTAATATATCGGCTATGTGCACATAGTAGACATCACCCTCGGCGGCCAGTTTACTGCCGGCCCAACGATCCGTATCCGCTGAGGCCTGTGCATCATGAAGTATGGCATGTCGCTTGTAGCGACTGCCACGTCCACGTCCTGTCTGCTGATTCTCATTCTCCAGTCGTCGACGACGACCGGAACCGGAACGTCGCTTCTTGCCCTGCTTGCGATTGCTATTGAGTCGTTTGTATGCACCAGATTCGTCCAGCTCAGCGCCATGCAGCTCATCATGATCATCGGCCAAATCCGTATCATCCACCAGACTGGCAGCCGCATCGCCCGCGTGCAGCTCATGCTCGGCATCCGCAAATGCTGCATGATTCTCATTGGGTGCATGCATTTTGTCCACAAATTCCACATCGGCGGTGGTAAAGTCCTCGGGCAGATAGACCTGCGTTGTCTCGAATTTCGCATACGGCTGTTCCGTTGTCATTTCCGGTGTGGAAATGGTGAAGCGCACATCCGGTGCACGACAGCCGGGCGAGGCATCTACACAGAGAAGAAGACAGATAAGAAGAGAGAAAGAGAAGTGAGATAGATGTGTAAGTAGGAATAAAGTGCCATAAATATTTCATCTAGTCGTATAAGAGATCTAATTTAATAACTTGCCCAACTTTTGACTGACTTTGAAGTGCAATCGAAATTGCAAATTTCCAATATATGCATTGGCATTTCCACACACACACAAACACATAAACCCCCACACACATGCATACACACCCGCACACCCGGACACATACGCTCAGTTTCAATTTGCAATGAGCAAAGTCATGCAAACATTTTCCGTTCGAGCTACAGCATCATTTTCCATTTTCTATTTCATCCATTTTGCTTCTACTATATTTTTCCACCCACTTCGCAATACGAATTGAATTGAGTCAAGTTGAGTTAGAGGCATACAAAATGATGATGTCGCTGCATTGCCAAGGGCTACATTACATTTTCTTTGCTAACATTTTAGCCAACGCTTTTCCCAAAGTGGGTCAAATGCAATGCAAATGCAGCTAAATTGCATTCGACTCTTCTGTAATTTATATAATTCAATTGCCAATTAGTAACAGCAACAGCTACTGTACAGCTACAGTTATAAATGCAGCAAAAATATATCCAGATACTACTTCCAAAATTTAAGCAAGCCCATATCGAAATGTAGCTTAAAATATATCTCAGAAAGAATCTACAAATGTGCTTTCAAACCTATCTAAATATAATCATATCTTTCTATAAATATATCCCTATAATCATATCTTTTTATAAATATATCTCAAATGTACATCAAAGTATCTCTTTAAATATACCTTAAAGCTTATCCTTTAAAATAACTCAAACTGTAACTAAAAGTGCTTTTAAAAGCACATTTCACATTGTATTCCAATGCGCATCTAAAATTAATGCCAACCCATATCGAAATGAAGCTTAAAATATATTATAAAAACGTACAAAAAACGTCTTAAGAAATGTATCTTCATATCTACTTCTAAATACTAACTCAAAATGTACATCAAAGTACCTTTTTAAAGTGTATCTTTTAAAGTATCTAAAAATGCTTTTAAAAGCACATTTCACATTGTATTTCAATGTGCATCTACTAAACTAAATTCAACCCCTAAAATTTAAGCAAATGTAGCTTAAAATATATCTAAATAAGAATCTAAAAATGCAGCCCCAAAATCTTTTCTGAAAATCTATCTTCAAATATATTTCTAAATAAACCTCAAAATGTACATCAAAGTACCTTTTTAAATGCATCACAAAGTGTATCTTATAAAGTATCTCAAAATATATATAAAATGCTTTTAAAAACACATTTCATATTGTATCTCAATGTGCATATACTAAAGTAAATGCATTATATATATTTACATGAGTTATGCTCACTTATATGAAAAAACCTTGGGCTAAATTTATTTCGTTTTCATTTTTAAAGTGCAAAAGCTGAATTCTCTGTTACATATTCACACTTGAAGCCAAAATTTATGCAAATTTAATAAATTTTTGTCCACAGCAACTGCTTGTAGCTGTCAACTTCAAATATATTGCTCGATAAACCTAAGCCAAAAATACGTATTGCATTTGCATTTGCTCAGATTAACTGACAAAACAATCTTCAACTCACCTCAAGCGATTTCAATAAAAAACTCCAATAAACTGCACACGTAAAATTTGCACAAACTAAAATTGAATTTCAACATGAATACGAGTAAAACAGTGTTTAGTTTTCTGCCTAGTCATGCTGATAATTATATTACTATAAAGACATGCTATCATACTGTATTAGAAATTGTGACTAAGAAACGATAGAGAAGGTAAGCATTGTTTGACGGGAGAAGAGCACTACAGTAGCATGCTATCGACAGATAGAGTTCATATTTAACTCCTATTAAGACTATGATGATATGCAAATTAAAAAGTGATTTAAAATGTATAAAGATCGATATGTACGATAATGTAGAAATGCTTTAAGTTCATACACTACAAACAAATCATTATACCCTGTTCAGCCTATTAACTACAGGGTATCAAAATAACGCCCAAATTTTTGTTGTTTACATTTGATTTGTTCAATAAAGATTAAGTGAAGAATTATTTATACAATTTCTACAAATACCTCAATAAACTGTCGAGTGTCGTAGTTTTTCGGTCATTAAGTACCCTCAACTGGGGTTGCAAATGATGTTAATTTCACTTGTTAATAATTATATTATTATATATACTATAGGTATTACCTATAGTTTGTTATACAAAACAAAGTTTTAAATAAAAATGTAGTGTAAACAAATAAAAGATGCAATCGAATGAAGCTACCCCATGCACGCTAAATTTAGTCTATACGGGAGCTAAAGCACATTAGCCTTGTCTAAAGTATAATATATATTATAAACCGGTTACGTAAAGCTAATCTATCAGTTAGAATACTATATGGTTGCATTTACACGGGCTAACTATTGATAGATTAATGCATGATTTGTTTAATACTTGTCGCTTTTTGTTTTTTGTTAGACAGAAGCGAGACTCTCTATAAGCAAACAATCTTATCAACAGCCGGCGAGTGCTAAAGAGAGATAATGCACAAGTCGTCGTCATGTTTCGTAAAATACTCATGTCGAACGAATATAATACGATATTTACTCTTCAGTCTGTGCTGGACTAGCATTGCGTTTAGTTCGTTTGGTGGGAAATTATAATGGGTGCGTGTGTGTTGCTGCTGATTGCAGTGGGAACACTAATTTTCTGGCTATATAGACTTAATAAGGACTACTATGTGCTGGCATTCTTTGCGAAGCGTGTGAGGACCAAGGATGGTCGTCCTGTTGAGAGCATAGCGCGCATAGCTAAAGGTCGAACCATATTTGGCAATAGTTTTGATTTGTATGGCAGAAATAATGGTAAATAAATCAAAAATTCATCATAGAGTCATTTCAATTACAACCTTTTGCTTTACAGCTGAAGTCTTCGATCATTCGCGTATTCGAGGTCGTGAAATGGGCGGTAGTTATATAGAATATGGTCTCGGGGCTTCAATATATAATATCATCGATGCTGAGAATGCTGAATTGATACTGAACGATCAGAGTCTTATAACAAAAAGCATTGTTTATGATTTTTTGCACCCAGCACTGCGTACAGGTCTACTGACTTCCACTGGTAAGATTCATTAGAGTGAGGTTTATATTATTATTCTATAATTACATTATGCATTACTTGGACTCATAGATAAAAAATGGCATACACGTCGCAAGATGTTAACGCCCACATTTCACTTTAATATTCTCAGTCAATTTGAGGATATCTTCAAGTAAGTAAATATAATTTTTATTCTTCACAGTCTTATCTGAAACTTTTTTTTTCTTACTCAGAGCTGAGAGCCTAAAGTTTGTTGAACAGTTTAAGGGTCAATCTGAACTTGTTATCTCACTGAGCGAACTCATACCACGCTTTACGCTCAACAGCATTTGCGGTATGTATATATCAGTCTCTGTTAGGTTGACTATCTCAATTTCTTATTATTATTTTTTTTTCGTATACTCCGCAGAGACTGCCATGGGTGTTAAACTGGATGATATGGCTGAGAAGGGTGATCGTTATCGTGAGAACTTTGCCAAGATTGAACAATGCTTTATCAAGCGTTTGAGTAATCCATTCTATTGGTATTCCGATATTTATGAGTTCTTTGAGGCTAGTGTCGATGCACCCTCACTTAAGGTGGTGCATGATTTCTCCAGTGAAATTATAGCCAAGCGTCGATTGCTCTTGGACGATGAGCTCAAGGAGCGGCGTAATGTACAAGCAGCTGACGATGATATGTAAGTGATCTATTGTTTAAAATTTCTTTAAAATTTGTTCACTATGAATTTTTTACTTTTCTTCTTAGTTATATCAATAAGAAGCAGCGTTTCGCTATGCTCGACACACTTATATTCGCCGAGAAGGATGGTTTAATTGATCATCAGGGTATTTGCGAGGAGGTGGACACCCTTATGTTTGAGGGCTTTGATACTACATCTATAGGTCTTATTTTTGGACTGATGAACATGTCTCTCTATGCCGATAAACAGGAGCTCTGCTTTCAGGAAATTAATGAACATATAGCTGGTGAGTCTCTCGACAGCATGATCTATCTATTGCGATGCCATTTAAACCATATTCCCTATGTTTTCAGATGATTTCAGCAATGTGGATGTCAATCAGGTGGCTAAGCTCAAGTATTTGGATTGCTTTGTAAAGGAGAACATGCGTTTGTTCCCCTCAGTGCCTATTATGGGTCGTCAAACGGTACGCGAAACAGAGCTAGCAAACGGTTTGGTACTGCCAGCTAGGGCTCAGATCACGTTGCATGTATTCGACATACATCGTAATACGAAATACTGGGATAACCCCGAAGAGTTTAGACCCGAACGTTTCTTCCCAGAGAACTCTAAGGATCGTCATACCTTTGCCTATATACCATTCAGTGCTGGACAGCGCAATTGCATTGGTAAGCTACCAAGAATATAAATAATATTTAATATGTATTTAACAAATTTTTTTGGGGGTTTCTATAGGTCAAAAATATGCCATGCTGGAAATGAAAACCCTGTTGCTTGTTGTGCTGAAAAAGTTTAAAGTTTTGCCTATGGTTGATCCCAAAGATTTCGTTTTTCACACTGGCATTACGCTGCGTGCCAAGAATAACATCAAAGTAAAGCTAGTCAGACGTAACTAAATCTAAAAGTCTAAAATACAACTTTAAATGAAGTTTTACTTAAAATATGTACTTGTTTTTTTTTATTAAATAGCTTCTTAAAGTGACAGAAGATTTAATCGTTGCATTTTTCAAGGCATTCATTTTCATTCATTATCTCTTTCATTCACATTCCTTTGTTATTTATAGCTACGATACAATGCCTGCTAGATCCAAAAGAAAGAAGCTATAAAAGCCGCTGAATACTGCCTTAGCTATTAATTGTTAATACACTTCCCTTGTCAAGTCTTTCGATAAAGAACTTGTGCAGATCTTTAAACAAAAGCTCTATGAATTTCAACTATTTTAAAATGCAATGAAAATTCATAAACTTTAGCATACACTATAGCTGGAACAACGGAAATTATGTAGTTACAACATTGTTAGACTGTGTCAATTGCCACATCTTGTAGCATTATCAAATTGTTGCTCTTTCCAAGGACAAGTTCTTCAAAAACTAGTCCACATTGAAGAAGAAGTTGCTAAAAGCGACACGATTTGAGGCTGATAATCGCTGTAGCATTGGCTACTCAGCTCGCAGCTCTGGGACTAGAGCAACTGAAGCTGGAGCTGGAGTTGAAGCTGAAGCTGAACCTGTTAGCCGGAGTAGACAGAAGCTAGAGTTGAAGCTGTAGCTGCAGCTACACCATAAATCATTCATGCACAGCCAAGCAAAAGCAGTTTTGCCACAATGAACAGGCTGCCACTGCTCCCGCCTGCTCCATGCTTCATGCCTGCTGCATTTATGCAAAGCACGCTTGCTCCCAGTGGCAGGCAGAGACTAAAGAAGAAGAAGAGAGGCGGGAGAAGGAAAAGGAGCAAGACGAGAAGGAGCAGGAGGAGAAGGAGAAGGATGAGCAGGAGGAGAAAAAGCAGGAGAAGGAGGAGGAGCAGGAGGAGGAAAGACGCATGAGAAGGAGAAGGAGCAGGAGCAGGGGCAGAATAAGTAAGAGCAGTAGCAGCAGAAGCGGTAGAATCAGTACTAGAAGCAGAAGCAAAACTAGGAGCAAGAGGCAGAACTGTAAAAATTGAAAGAGTAAAAGTAGAAGATGAAAGCTGAAGCCAGAGTCCGAGAGGGAGAGAAAGAGAGAGAGAGTGAGGGAGAGGGAAGCGTCATCTTTATCTTTTGGCGCATATATTGCACATAATGTGCCAGGCACTGGGAATAGCAGTGCGAAAAGGATACGAGCTTAGCTCTGGCACCACTGCAGCTGGGCGGCGGCCAAGTGGGCGTGTCTAAGGCGATGCCATTTTTTGCATTTTTTGTCTTTACTTTGAAACTGTGCAGTTGTCGCTTTTGATTTTGACAGTTCGTTACTCGGTTATACCATTTGCATGCATAATGCTGAAGCAGCAGCAGCAGCAGCAGCAGCAGCAGCAGCAGCACTTGCCACATGTGGCATGTAAGACGGAGCAGCAGCAGCAGCAGTAGCTAAGCATTACGATCATTATGATGGACATGATCATGTGCAACTTATCTTAGTCAAAAAACTAGCAAAGAAATTGCATAAAAAACACACAAAGAGACACATAGACACAGAGAGAGAGAGAAAAGGAGGGAGAGAGAGAGAAGGAGAATCGCTTCAAGATTTATGCTTGATGTCCTGCCCCTTGGCCAGTGGCAAGCACACAATGGCTGCAACTTAGTGGCTGGCCTGCATGCGACATTTTTAGCTGCCATTTTGGCTTATTGCTGCATACCGAGTGGCAGGCAGACAGACGGACAACAGACAGACGGGCAGACAGACAGACAGACGCTGGCTGCACTTGCCCCTCTTTGTGGCAACATTCCATTTTGGCAATGCGATTTGAGTTGTGCGTCATTTTCATGCAAATTAAATTCCAAGCTGCTTCTATATAAGTCCCTGAGTGTGTGTGTGTTTGTGTGTGTGTGTGTGTGTGTATATATATGTCTATATCCTTCTCTGTATGTGCAAGTGTATGAGTGTTGGTCAAATATTTTAGTACGCGAAATGGAAAGTGCTTTGTAAGCGCTGCAGCTGCCACTGTTACTGTTGCTACTGCTACTGCTGCTGCTTCTGCTTCTGTTGCAGCCACAAAAGTCAACACGCAAAAGGGCAGGAATGTACACTGCAACAAAAAAGCTGCACATGATATGCTCAATAATGTATATATTTTTCATAGTAGAAGGCTTGTATTTGCATTTGAACAGAAATTTAATATGGCTGCAGCTGTTTTAATCCACCCTAAAGCAAAAATATATATTATACTAAAAGTAAACTTAAACTAAATTGAATTTTTGAATTCAATTTTTGACTTACTTTATTCTCTGTGTGTGTGTTTTTAAGCCAGAGCTTTCATTCTATTTCTATTATCTATATCATATTTGAAGTGAAGTTCTACATGAGGATGGCCAAAAACAAATCTATTTATCGATTATTTAATCATATGATTAATTTTAATCTTGCGATTACTTACATTACACTTACTTCGGTTCGATTGAATCAAAAAATTTAGGAAAATAATCAATTATTGTGCATCTTATGATTAATCTTATCAATCCTCAGTTCAATGCTTTGCCACTTTATATATCAATATGAAATCTAACCAAATCTGTATTATATAATTATAAGTGCAATCGAATTCCTCTTTTCCTTGAGAGAGTTACAATTGTAATAATAATATTAAATATTTATAACCAAGAATTTTGATATTTCATCATCAATTGATATGAAATTGTACGAAATTTGTACATTTTTTTAATAAATTATTTGTCATATCAATATAAACAATTCAGTTTTTTTAAGGGCACACATATAATTGAAATTGAACTTTTGGTAACGAAAGGCAAAAACTACGCAATTTTTTTAATACAATTTAATTTTTAGTGCAATTTTATGCAATATTCAATATGAAAAAAAGTGCTAGGAATTATTGAATTAAAGTATCCAATTTCATAAAATGCAAAAAGATTGTGATTTCACGTGCAAAGCA
>JBANCZ010001559.1:0-20733 GCA_037040025.1 Sphaerogastrella javana | reverse complement strand
TAGTATATGTTATATAGGGATGTGTTTCTTTTCTTTTTGCTTTTCCATTTAGATCGATAATGTGTGTAATTGTTTTTTCGTTTCTTTTTTATTTAGATTTTCATTTAATTTTTTCTAGAGCATTTGCCTCTAGAAAATTATGGACTACACATACAAACATTATTTGAATCGATTTGAGTTGTTTTTTTTTTTTCGTTTTTTTCTTTTGTTTTCATTCATTTATAAAAATAAACAAACATAGAAAATGTTGCAGAACAACTTTGAATTTCAAATTGTTTATTATTATTATAATTGCATTAGTATTATCATTATTCATTATTATTAGAATTATTTTGATATGGAGATTTTTGTAAAGTACAGTAAATACAATTAATGTAGGTACTATATAAGTATTTATTATAATAATTTCATTCCGTTTCGTTTCACTTTATTTCGTTTCCTTTTGTTGTTTTATTTTATTTAATTTTTATATTTTATTTTGGTTTGGTTTTATGAAGGAAGTAAATGCAGTTTTACAGTGAATTAGTTACACGAAATTTGACAGAGACAGACAGAGAGAATGAGTGAGGGGAATGGCCATTGCTTGCAAAGAGAAGAAACTACACATAGTATGAATATCATATTTATAATAATCATATCGTATCATATCGTATCGATGCTATGCTTGGCCTACCAGGTATACTCGTACTCGCACATTAACTAGTTAAGAATTACCAATGTGTTGCTACACTGTCTCTCCTACTTCTGCTCTTGCTCTCGCTTGCTCTTTATATCTCTTCATGTTCTCTATGCTTTCCGTATAAACATCAGTCAATGTTATCAATTACACACACACACACGCACACACTCAGACACACAGTCATACAGACACAAACACACACATGCTCCATAGCAGACATTACGCATACGCATGGTTGTACTGCAACCGCAGCACACTAACACACCGTTTAACAAACAGCTCTTACTTATTACGACTTACAATTGCTATATATTTATATATAGTACGTTAATCGTATTATTTATATTATAATTATTATTACAATTACATATATATTCATTTATATTATAGATATATTCTGATTCTGCTAATATTTTGTCTAATACCTTCTGCTGCTGCATGCTTTGTGTGGTTCTCCATTCGATCTGGTTTGTATTTGCTACTTTAACTTCGATTTTTGTTTCTGTTAGCCTAACATTGCCTAAACCCCACCGCCATGCCTAACTACTTGTTTCCGTTTCCGTTACAGTAACAGTATTGTTTCTTTATCTGTTACAGTCTCTGCTACAGTATGGTCTCTGTTATAATCTCTGTCTCTGTTAGTCTGTAGTATAATCTCTGTTATAATCTTTGATTCTGTATCTGCTATGGTGTCTGTTAATTTCTCTGATTCTGTAACTGTTACAGTTTATGTTACTTACTCTGGTAATTTCTCTGTTACTGTTTCTGTCTCTGTTACTGTCACTGCTACTGTTACTGTTACTGTTACTGTTACTGTTACTGTCTCTATACTTTATGTATTTAGATCTAAACCGATTTGAGAATTCTTAGAAATGTTATTCTTCATTTGTAGTTTAAATTATTTTCGATTTGTTGGTATTTCATTGTCAGCTTTAAGCTGTCATAAAATGAGCCAAACATTTAAATTCTTGTATGCATGGTTAATGTGAATTTCAAGTTAAATATTAAATATATAGTATATATATTTATATATATATATACTTTAATAGTTAATTAGTAGTTATTAAGTTTATAAATTGTTATCGTTTTGCTTTTGGTTTTTCTTTTTATAAGTATTTTTAATGGAAGACATTTTTTATACAAGTTTAAGACACAGAAAATATTTTTTACTCTTATTTTCATATATATATAAATATATATTTATAAATATATGATAGAAGTGTGTGTGTAGGTGTATAAGTGTGTGTTCGTATGAATGTATGTGTATACGAATGTCTTAGAATAGTTTTCTAATAGTTTTGTTTGGTTATCAGTAACATGAAATTAAAGTTTCGCCAAATTAACAACGATATGTAAATTTCTATATATATATTATACTTTTCGTTAAGAGAACCAACCAAAAAAAAAAATACCCATAATTCAATTTAAAATGCTACGCACATTTCGAATTCATATATATATACGTATATGTACTATTTAAAGCAAATAATGAAATATTCAAGTATTTAACGTACATCTTCGTCGAGTTACTCTCCCTCATGTTTCTTGGTTTTTTTTTTTCATTTTTCATTTAAGTTTATGTTGCTTTTGTTCGTTTTTGTTCGTCGTCAAAATGATGTTGTATAAAAATGTATATAAAATAAATCTTGCTTTCATTTGCAAAACTAATTTGTTTATACACCATCCATCTAATATGTATAATAATTGCATTAGTTTTCATTTATTTTTATTTGCTTTTGCTTTTGTTTTCCTTTGTCTTGTTTGTTTTATAATTTATTGTAATTTGTTGTTCGCTTATTGCTGTTCAAAATTGGCTGCCCATGCATCGATATGAACTGGATTACTTCGTTTTATATAGTACATTGCTGTTGGATTATTATATTATAACTTTAAGTCTTCTGTTTGTTCAGTGTTCTCAGAATTCGTTAGATCATTTTGCATGGCTTGTAAAATATATATAATACTCGATATTTTGTGCGTACGCAGTTTAGTGCAAATTTGTTGTTCTTGTAAAACGAAATGATTTCTGTTTTTATGTTTCTGTTTCTGTTTTTGTTTCTGTTTGTTTGTGTTTCGGCTTCAATTAAGTATTTCGGTAGGAATTTTGTTCTGTTAAATACTTTCACATGCTATTTACATAAACTGTTTTCTATATATATTTATATGTATTTTCGTTTTAATATACAATTGAAATTCAATTTGCAGCCCGTAATGATTTGCTTCAACAAATAGCAAATAAATGCTAGAATTTCTCATTTCACTGCGATTTGATTTCAATTGTGATGCTCGACTCGCACAATTAACACAATTAACTAATATTTAGCTAAGTACTTTTGTCTAATTGTCCATTGGGAATACAAGTATGTATTTAATAAGTAAATCTTGCAAATTATTGTCTACAAACATATATATGCATGTGTGTAAATACTAAACTTGATAGTATTCTATATATTACTTTGATTTCTTCATTTCATTTGGCTATTCATTACGTAAATGGAATTACTTTTGCGTTCTTTACAACAAATCTAAAAAACAAAAAAAAAACTAAATCGAATTCCAACAAAAATCAAGAAAATGATATTTCTTGCACTCCGTTGCTGCTTCTGCTTTGAGTTGTAAAGAGTCTAAACTTATTGTACTTCTCCTGGGAATTCTATATCCCTGTTCTTGTGGTTTGCTGATGCTGTTGCTGCTTTTCTATTCGTTTCATTTTCTGTTGTTCACCAACTCCAGTGTTGCATTTAGTGCTCATATCACGCATTGGCCAACACATAGGTCACGGTGACCATCAGTAGATGCGCCGCTACAACTGATGCGGACATGTGTAGCAAGGTGCTGCCACGTCCACACTGCTGTATCTCAATCTCTTCCGGATGATAGTTGATGCATTTCTTGGGCCGTCGACGCGACTCCTGCTCCTGACTCTGTCGTCGCGTGCTGCAGGCGCCTATAAGCAAACAACATATTGATTAATAATTCCAATTTAATGCTATTTTAATGAACATAATGCGGGTATACTTTCCCACAATGCCCGACTCTTCCATGGGCTCAATGTCTAGCTGCTTGGAACCGCAGGGACACAACGTATCCACAACGAGGAGTATGAGATTACTGTGTGGTATCTTTTGCACACTGAACGGCCTTTCGCAGCCAGAGACGTGACAATTAGTTAGTTTACCCTGAGATTAAACAGAAAAAATGTATAAATCAACTACATTTCAAGTTCACAATATACCCTATACCCTAGAAAAAGATGCGCAGTTGTGTCTAAACATATTAATTAAGCTCTATAATATTGTGTAAATATTTTGGTAATATTCTGATAATATTCCAATTATATTCTGATAATATTTTAGTAATATTCTGATAATTTCTTGTATGTTAAATTACAGTGTATATGAAGTTATAGTATATGAAGTTCATCATAGTGTTATATGTTCGACTGTTCCCATTCTCAGATCTTTATTACACCCACCTTAAGCGGATTGTTTTGACCGCCTTGATTAAGACGTTCCGGCTGCAACATATATAAATCAGTACGCAAATCGCAGCGACGCGCATTGTGCGGATCGGGCGAGAATCTGGGGCCACTATGCGGCTTATGCTGTTTTGGCGGTGGTGTTGTATATTCCTATTTAAATAATTTAAAAAAAATAAATTTATTAATTAAACAGTTTTCCTTTAAATTTTTGGAACTACTTACCACATCGGCTGTGGTAAAGAATTCATCCATTTCCTGATCCACCTGCATATTGTACTCATTCTCGAACGTGCCCTCATACTCATCCGAATAGTTATTCTCCACAAAGACTACATCTTCGTTGTCGTAAGTCTCATAATCATCTTGTGGCCAAGCGCGCAACGATGCAGGCATAAACGATAGCCAGGTGGCGCTAAGCGCCAACAGATGCTTATAGAACCAGTTGCCTAAACGATGTGGACGCAACAAGCCACCAGCTGCCGTATAGGGATTATCGGAATCGGAGCAAACGCCCTGATAGTCATTAACCGTAACACGCTTATAGATGCGATCCTGCACCAGTGAATCCATAATGGTGCCATCGATCTGACCAAAGAACTTGCCCGTGTGCTCCATTTCCTCGGAGATGATTACAAAGCCGCTGTTATCCAGCACATAACAATCGAGATTATCCGAGGCGCAGGTACGCTTACAGCCAGTCATTCCCGTACACTATAAGGAACATACAAATTTGGTTATTAGGTACAATGGAATATGGTCAACTAGATGATACTCACAGCAGATGTTATATTAATGAAATGTTTGGCTAGCGAATCGTGTTGGAACTGTAGACCTACAACGCCAGCTGGTGCCTTGTGTCCACGATGCTCCACGAATATGGCATGCGAGGCCGTCACCAGGGTTGCATTCGATTTGATGGCATAGCCCGAGCCAAAGGGCACGCTATAGACAAAGCTATCCGGTTCCACAGAATGCTGATCCACAGCACGTTTATACCACGATGTATCCATGGCGCGCACATTATCCTCACTAAAGTGACTATAAAATACAAATATTAAATAAGAGAACGTTCCTAACGTGTTGTGCTTAAAATACTTACGGTTCAGGTGTATCATCGGGTCGTTTGATATGATCTATCCAACGCAATAAACCTGATCGTGTTGCTACAAACGAAGTGGCCACAACGAATTTCTGATATCCTTGCCTGTGATGAGAGATCAAAATTTGTATTAGTAAACAGATAATGATGATTGTTTCAGCGATCAGCAAAGGAAACTAGCAAATACTTTGCTATCACAAGAGACTGAAGTTTGAAAAATTCAATTTGATATTTTTGAAGAAATTTCATTTGGTTTTTTTTTTCTTTTATTTTTTGGTTTGGTTTCGAGCATCTGTCTGTGCATTGGTTAGGATGTTCCATAAAGCGAATGCATTTCTCAAACTACTGCAGCTGTTTTTAAACACTTGATTCATTTACCTCTTCAATATGGCCATCAATGTGGCGATTGGACTAAATTATTTCAAATAAGTTTATCAATGTGCATTTTTTTTTAAATGATTATTTTGGTAAAAATTGCATTATAATAAAATATAATATGCGGTGTGGAAAGAACATATTCAATTAGATTGTAGAGCAAGATTGCGGTGGATATAAAGAAAGTTTTTCGTTTTTTTTTTTTTTATTTTGGCAATATAGAAAAAATAGAGTGAGGGAAATATATGCAAGAGAAAATTTTTGGTGCTTTAGTGTTTGAACTAATGTTGTTCAAATTAAACATTAAAAATTGAAATCGAAATTAATAACATAACTAAAATAAAGATGCTATAATAATTGCTATAAATTGTAAATAAAAAATTAAATTATATTCAAGATTTATATTTAAATTTATATAATAATACAAATGAAATCACATAATATTGTGCTTTGAACTTAGGAAATCAAAGAACTCCATGGATTTAAGAGCAAATACTTACTGCTTATCTTCCTTGCCACTGGAGGTGCTCGTTGTATTGCGATCCAGACCATCGGTAACCATTGCATCACGCACCAAGCTCTGAATGAGGGTTCGATCGCAGAAATAGGGCTCTGCCTTGCGAGAACCCTGCATATTCATATGCTGTGACCCAAAATGGGAGGCACTCGGTGCGGAGCCATGCAAATTATGATGTGGCTGCGGTGACTTGGGTCGCACCTATGCACAAAGAAACAAAAAGATTCGATTAGTTTAAATGATTCAACAGAGTTGAGTAATGTCTTATTCTTGTGTGGATTGCTTACCGACATCCACTTCCAACCGGGGCGTCCGGCGCGTGCCAGAAAATGCAGAACCTGCTCCTCTGGCGACCCAAAGCTGGGCTCTTGATCGCGCGATGTATATTCACCGGAACTCTCGCGTTCCTTCTCCAAATCACTGACACTATTGTACTCACAGTATACCCAGTCGGGATGTACGCGCCAGTTGTCTCCCTTGAAGAATTCGGTAACTGCAAAATCCAAAATAAATTGTAATTAATTGAAATTAACTAGACGATTATAGTTCAAGTTGTACCATTGTTACGCGAATGCCGAATCTCCTGCTGGGAGACCAACTCATGGCTGCCATACTTCTCTGGTAGCACAATAGCCAGGGTGAAGGGTGTATCCTCGATGGGACCATAGAAGTAGCGATGTGTGCGAGTCGAAACTCGCTTCGATTCATCATAATGATTGAGCACAGTGAACTCTGTTTCACCCTCCTTGGGACGAATCATGTCACCGCGCATCTGTTACAACAAATTTGAATTAAAATTGTAAATGTATATCGATAACATTCGATGACACACCTCATTAAGCAAATTCTTGTTCATTTCAACTACTTCGTGATCGTTGCCAACCTCTGTTTCCGGCAGTTCCAACTCCGTTATATCGACGGAGGCGTATTTGGGTCGCAACTGATCAATATACTGATTGCCATCGCTCAATGGTCGGAGATCCGGATGGTACAGTACACGCCCATTGTTATCGACGATAAACGAATATCCATTCGGTCCCAATTTGTGCTGGGGTATCATTTTGCGTATCTCCTCAATGGGCACATCTGTGCCCACCACGCCCAACAGATTGGCCACACGCACCGAATGGTTTCGTCTATCGAAGACCGGAGTTGAAACTGTCGTCACCAAACGCCGCTGATACTCTGAATCCCTGCCCAAACCTCCTGATTTGCCAGCCACAAAAACAGGACTCCAGTGCACCGGATGATCGGCCTGATACATTATCATGGGTCGTGCCATAACAAGTGCATAATCAATGACTTTCCTTCTGGCCTCCTCGTAATCATTGATCTGCACAAAGAAACCCTTATTGGAGCAGGCCATCTCATGCAGATTGCTGCGACTCCCGGAATCGCTGCCAATTAGATACGTAAAGATGCGCACGGGCATGTGCGGCCAATTGTACTGCTTGATAATGTCCTTGTGCGACTCCGAGGTGCTCTCCGTGATTAACATAATGGCCTGATTACACTGACTGCCCGCTCCAGATTGATTGTACTGAACGAATGATGAGAGACCATTAGTATACCCAATAGTATATAAATATTTAGATTTGAATCTACCTTATGTAGCAGACTAAAGGCATACTCTAGACCCGCCGTAAAGTTGGCCGTATCCTGCAGCTTAACGGCCTTAACGGCCGACTTAATCTCCTGCACATTGTCGGGCGTGGCACGCACCATTCGGTCTTTAAAACATGGCACCGGGGTCTTGACCACCTCAGAGAAGGTAATCAGATTCACATAGTCATCCTCGCCAAGGGTATCCAGTATGTTGAATGCAGTGGCCATGGCCAGATCAAAGGATTTCTCTGACATGCTGGACGACGCATCCAGTAGTATCATCTATAATTGAGATTAATTCAATCATTTAATTTATATTTTACCATAATTTATGCGTGCATGCTACTTACAATATCTTTGGGTGAGGATGCAGCCTGCACGAACCAATTGTGTGTGCGAAAATCATGTATCTGTTTGCTGCCCTTGGAGCCCTCCGGGGGCCAGGCGGTGCCTGGGAAGCGACGCAGGAAGCCAGACGATGAGCCAAAGTATTGCCAGGACAAGGCCGGATCTCGCTCCAAGTTATTCTGGAAGAGTGGATCCAAATGTGCACTCCACTGCAATGCCGATTTCACGTCCGTCTCATCCAAATCAACGCCATTCGGCACCAGAATTGAGCTTAGACTGAGATTCACCGGTAGACGCTCGAAGCGCCGCATGAATCGTATATCCATGTGACGTGCTCCGTCCGCCAATTTGCCATCGGCATTATACTCATTTATACGTCTAGCATCATAATGCTGCTGCTGACCCATTCCAGATTCTTCCGAGCTGCTCTGGCCCTCCAATTCCGAGAGAGCGGCCTGCTCAGCCGAGTCCATCAGCCGCTGCAACAGTGCACAGAATTGTAAAATAAAATTATTAATTTTATATGCATCAATATTTATATACACATATATATCTATATATAGTACACATACATATATAAACCCCATGCTTACTCTCCCAGGCTCATCAATCTGCTTAATTCTGCGGATAAAGTTTGCTGCATTTTTCTTTATGCAATTTATTCCCTTGCCGTTCGTTGCCTTAAATTGCACAAAGCGCGCGCTCGCAGTTCGATGAGCATAGTTTCTTACTCTCCCGCTCTCCTTCTTCACGACCCTTTATCATTCTCTTGCTCTTTCACACACATACCAATGCTGAAAGTTTGCGCTCTTCATATTTGTTTTCATATATGTATGTACGCAGTAAATGTATATGTGTGTGTGTGTGTATGTGTGTACATTACAGGCAATTCAAACTACGTGGGATATTAGTGAAAATAATTCTATAGCGCACAGTGGTTACACAGTTTTAATAAATGCTCGTAAATAAATATAATCATTTTCAATCAAAAAATGCCATTGGAAACTAATTTGCTTTAGACAAATAGAAGCACTGCCAAAGAGAACTGAATGCAACTACGGTAGCGTTGCCAGACTGTTTTTATTTATATAAAAAATACTGTTAGAGATGGACCTGCATGCAAATTTTGTCGTGACTATCGCATCAATGTATCGAATAATATTTAACTTTATTGCAATATCATTTATATTGTTATTCAAAATGTTAAGTAATATTAGAAAATAAATTGATAAAAAAAAAACATTTAATTAATATGAACAAATAGTATGCAACACAAATGGCCATACATAATAATAAAATTGCAAGGCAAATGACAATATGGCAACTGTTGCCATTCATAAAATTTTTGTTCTGTACGAAATAGAAGGCAATGAGAGACTTGGAAAGCACAGCAACCGTGTGTAGCCCAAGGATAGCCAAACATAAAGGAGACAATGAAAATTGCAGCAGATCCAGCGCAATTAACAAAGGCTGATTGTGCGAATGTGAAAAGACAAAAGAGAATGTAAATGACGCTCAAAGAGAGAGGAAAGCAACACGATCAACGAATAACAAAGTAGAAGCGAAAAGTAACTCAATTTCATGCAAGCGAGAATTGCGTGAATTTGTGACAAAGAGAAAATCAATGATATTAAAACGAATTGGATTCAGAATGGAACGGGAGAAAAAAATACATGAGATCGACAATGGCTATAATTAATTATTAATATGTAAGTACAATTTCGCAAGCAGATCTTTTAATTAAATAATTTTTCTTGCAGGAAATTCAACAGGCATTAAGTGAATCTTTGATTTTTGCTTTGGCTATACACCAATGTGCCTAGTGCCAAGCCAGAGCCGCTTTAGCAACTTGCTGCACAAATTATTTTCACAAGTTTAACTTGGTTTTGTGTGTATTTTCATAAGAAACAAACAAGAACTTTAGCTGCAGTGAAATTAGACGCGACGAGGACGACAAGCAGCAGCACTAAACTCAAGAGAGAGAGAGAGAGAGCGAGAAAGGAATAGACGCAGCTGAAGCACCAACAGAATGCGGGCTAAGCAGTGAGAGAGGGAGGCTAACAAACACCTGCAGTCATAGACATTGGGCCCACAACTACAACTGATGTCTTTATGTGCAGGAGATGGCAGAGGCTTCACACATACATATGTGTATATAACTGGAAAAAACAACAACAACAACAGGGATGATGGAGAAGACCGCCTTTTGCTTGCCTGGCTGCACCTGAAGACGCTGCAGATGCTCAGTAGGCAGTGGCTGAGCCACTACGAAAGGAACTAAGTAGCACAGAGTGGGAATGGGAATGGGACTTGGACTAGGAGTATGTGGGTGCATTGAAATAGTTCAACTACTTTTCTACAATGGCGAAAAATGTACAGCTACAGCTCTTTTGGGGCTAAGTCCAAAGTGAAAGAAGAACAAGAACCACAGACACACACACACACAGGCAGAGGATCAAGATGTGTTGGTGGCAGCCAGAGGCTCAAAGATGAGGTGGTGGCAGCATCAGGTAAATGTGGCAGTAGAAGATTTCAATGTAAATTGGCTGCCGTTGGGCAAAACGTTGCACCACGGGAATGTGTCAGCGGCTTAGACAAATGGCGGCCAAAACTGAAACTTGCTCAGACTAGACCAGAGACAGATGGACCTAAGAGAACAGTAGGATGCAGAGGAGGAGAAGGATAAACAGCACCAGTAGTAGGGGGAGGAGGAGCAGAAGTGGTAGGAGAAGGAGCAGAAGTGGTAGGAGAAGGAGCAGCATCGGTAGGATGAGGGGAGCAGCAGCAGCACTAGGAGAAACAGCAACAGCAGGTGGAGGAAGAGGAGCATTTGAAGAAAGAGCGACAATAGGGGGAGGATCAGCAGTAGCAACAGTAGGAACAGCAGCAACAACAAAAACATGTACACCTGCAGGCTATAGGGAATCTATGTATTAGTAGTAGTTGGAGTAGTAGTAGTAGAACACAGCCACTTGAAGAAAAACAACACGAAAAATGTGAAATGGGTAAAAAGTTGCATTGAAAAGTTTTTGTTGAGTTAAGACGGCAAAGTTCTTTGCACATTATAGGAGCAGCCAAATTAGTTAAGGAGCCTTCAACTTCAACTTTAGCCAAGGTGTTGACTAGCAGCTAGTTAAGGCATTAAATAATAAACACACTCTACTCCACATCACAGAAGACTCGAAAGTCTATTCATATGGCCACAAAGCTCTGGGATTGGGGCTATGTTAGGTTACTTAACTATTTGTAAATAAATTGCAAATTTTGTACAAGTTTCCAAGAGTAACAGAACGAGAGAGCAAGAAAGAGTTGTAAATTTATTGAATTCATCTTAAGGTTTTATGAAACTTCCAATTTTCAATTATTTCAAAGTTACAACATGTGGAAAAACTGTAGAAGCAAACTTTGATTATAATTTTAGCATATATCAATTGGATATAATATGAAAATATAATTTTCACCTTGTTTATACTACAGTATTCGATCTAACTGTTATACTCCTTCACAATAGGCAATCATTGTAATGTCTATAGACAAGTAATAACATTAATTTGTAAACTTATGCACAATGTTTCCAAAGTTTTTATATCAATGCAACTGTACAAAAGTCTATAGACTGATTCTATATGTAATATTGTCTGTTGTAATTCGTCTAACATGTCATGGCATAGAACAGGGCATAGAACATAAAGGAGAAGAACATGTGTATAAGGAATAGAATAGATCTAGAGACAAGATATGACACTGTATCATAACATATTTTTCATCATGCTACTGTTGTTATTATTACTATATATCTTTCTTTTTTGTTACAATATTATGCACTTATGACAACAGTTGGACATTTTGCAAAGGTCGTGGCTGTTGGCAAGAGTTGGGCTACCTCTAGAAGAGGAAGGGTCTGGGTGGTACGCCTCATGTTCGCTGTGCAATGCCCTCGCACACAATTCTTATTTGACACCAGCTGTTTGTCTGTCCACGGCGTCAGCAGCTGTCGACATCTTAACATTCAAAAGCCAACAATGACAACGACGACTGCAACAACCACCACCACAACAACAACAACAGCAGCAACAAGAACAACAACAGCAGCAGCAACAAGAACAACAGTAGCAAAAGGCGACGGCGAGAACCGCTCAAATGTCAGGGCGTCTGCCGGAATTAGCAAAATGCAGCTACTTGCACGCAATTTGTTTGCTACACACATACATGTACGTACATGAAATGAGTGTTGAAAAAAAAATATAGATAAATGTATGTATATAAATGTATGTACATATGCATGTATGTGTGTGCAGTGCAAATGGCAAAAGAAACCCAGAATGAAATGGCCAAAAGAATGGCGTAGAAAAAGAAAGGCGCAAAGTGCGTGGCAAGTGCATGGGCGTTGGCTGAGCAACAGCCTGAAAGCGTGCAATACATATATAAAAAAAAGAAGAAAAAATACAACAAAAAATATATATAACTGTAGACTGAACTGACGACAACAACAACAACAACAACAACTACAAGGACATGTAGAACGATAACAGGGTTTCGCATTGACCATTTGCCAAGTCAACTGCCAGCCGGTGGCAGTCGTATGAGTGATTTTTTTCTAATCATTTCTTGTAACTTCGTTTTTCTTTATATGTTACTCTTTTATACTCTTGTCATGGTTATTACAATTTCTATATGCACTTTGTGCAACATCAACGAAATTGCATTATTAGAAGGGTGAGGAATGTGAAAAAAAAACTAGATGATGTAGAAAACTTTTCTAAACAATTTTGTCAAAAATTATTGTGATTAATTCAACAGACTAGAAGAGCTACATCCATATATGTATAAATTCTAGAAATACCTTCTTTAGACGAATACCTATTAATAACATTTAAAAATACCCTTATTTTATTCTCCAAATTAATTCATACTAAAAAGTAAACAGACTTTCATTAAGTTTCATTCATTTCAAATAAAAAATCTTTAATAGACTCAAAGAATATGCATTTTCAGTGCGTTTTTACACGTATTTCCTAGAAATTATCTATAAATATATTCTATTTTTTATGTATATTTAATTTAATTTTAATTTACTGTCCTTTTTCCAATAATTGTTTACTTTAAGAGTATTGAGAGTTTCATTGAACAGTGTTGAGATTTATGGCAAAATTTTTGTAGAATCTCTAAAAGGCAGTGTGATATTTTCAACTGTCTGCTTTATATACGAGATGCTGTTACAAGTGAGTTTCATTTCCAGACTCTTCTGTATATTTTTTGTTCGTCTTTTTTTTTGGATTTATTGATTTGCAATATATATTTTTGCCGGCTGAGTGAACGTGCCAAATGTTGAGGCAATAACTTGCAGTTGAAATTTATATTAGCTACATTGGAACAGATTAGTTAAATATTGGCTACTTTAACATTTTCAATACAATATATATATATATGTACATCTATACATATATAAGTCTTTTAATACCTGCAAGAAGTCAGCAAGCAGCTTCTTCTTCTTCGTTTAGTGCAGATTATGCCAACATATTAAACACGGCTCCCAAAGGTGACTGCAAACTGTGTAAGCTAGCTGCAAATACAACTATATATATACTATATAGTACAGACAGACATCAAGTGAACGAACCTGCTGCCAGTTGGTATACTCTAACCTCTATCTCTCTCCCTCTTTCGTTCTCAACTGTCTACCATCTGTGGTGGTCTCTTCGCTCGCTCTTCATCTCTCTCTCTCACCCACTCTCTCTCTCTTGGCATCTTTTTCTGTCTCCACATTCACAGTGGATGTGGTTTACTTTAAGGATTATTAACGCATTTGGAGACCGTGTACGTTGCGGTTGTGAATGCTCCATGAATGCTTTTATGCACTGCCAACTAAAGATGCTTATCTATGTTGCTCTTCGTTCCTTTTTTGTTTCTTTTATCTCTTCTATTCTCTTTTTTTTTTTGTCTTCTGTTTGCCATGTGTTTACTTTAAGTCTGGACAACTTGCACTGAGCTTTCCCAGATTATGCAATGAAAATACAATGTTCATGCTTTATGGTCTGACAAAAAACAAAACTCGATTACCTAGAAGACTACTTAATAACTTTTCAGACCGATACACCTACTATATTTCATATTTGAAATAGAAAATATTTCAATAAAAATAGAAACATTTCAATATGAGCAACATGTTAATAAATCATATTTAATTAGATTAATTTAAATTGATTGAATTAACTTAAATTTAATATTTTAAACGGCATTATTATACTATATTCTATATTTTGTTTATTTCCTCAAATACCCAGAGGAATAATTAGCGACTTTTCAGAAGAATATACCATAAATATATCTATTGAATGTTATATTTCAAATAGAAAGTAGTGTTCGTTTTATTTAGGAACATGTTATTAAATCTTATAAAATAAATATAATTAAAATTATTTAAAAAAAATAACATATATTTTAGATTTTAAAGGACAGACATAAATAAATTCTACATTTTGTTTATTTCCTCGTTTACCTAGAGGATTATTCAATGGTATTTTAGACGATTATATATACCTACTATATTTCATATTTGAAATAGAAAATATTTCAATATAAATATTAATATATAAATATATTATTAATATTAAATCAAATATAATTTAAATTACTAAAAATTTTATATATTAATATATTTCAACTTTATTTTATATTCTATTTATTTCATCTAAAATATTAAATTAAATTCTCTGAAATCTCAAATTGTTTACACAATTTACAGATCTATTTGCAATTGAAACCAATTTAGCAAAAGCTTTAAATTTAAATGATATTATAGTATTTAAAACAATTCCTAAGGGCACACACTTTATCGATAGATATATGCTAGATATTTGATACTATTCGTTCGATTCACTTAATAAACATCCCCAAACCAATTATAGTTCGATATGCCAACAGTTTCTGCCTGATTGCTTGGTCCTTTGCACTGATGGGCACTTAAATGCCCATACATGGACACGCCCCCGCACCCGCCCCCGCCCACTTAGACGCAACACAAAACACACAAACACACACACACACACATGCACACATACATGATGCATGCATGAGCATATGCGCACATTTAAGCTACAGTTACAGTTAGATATACACTTAGAGAAAAAGTGTAAAATTACGAAAAAATGTTTTCTTTAGTTTAGCTAATTATTTTAAATTTAATAACTATGCCAAACTTACTTTAAAAGCAATTTAAATAAATTGAATAATATAATATGCTATGGTACCATATAGAAAATTCTCTGTGTTTTTTCTCTAAGTGTATGTGCGTATGGGAGCTTGTATAAAATAAACAGCAAGCGCATCAAAAATTGTCAACATTGGACAATATGAATGAGGAGCAGAGCATAAGAAAGTGTGGCATGGAAAAGGGGCTAGGTAGGGGGAAAGGGGACGTTGGCAAGCTTCTCTTTGAGACTTTGAATGGGTCTTGGGATCAGGAGCAATGCTTTTAGTGTGAAGACATTTTGCTGGGCGTTGGCGCTGCTGCTGTTGCTGTTGCTTTTTACATGTTTCTATTTAAGAAATGTAGGGTTCAGACTAGAAGAGCTTTTCAATGCAAGCTCAATTCACACACATACAGAGAGAGAGAAAAAGATAGAGAGAGAGAGAGATACATAGACATGCATGCAACCCTTTGCCCAAACCTTGCATAATGTCAACGTCAAAGTGCAAGTGGCATTATAGCAAAGGAGTCAACAACAACAACAACAAGGATGATGACGAGCTACGAGCCAAAGCATAGAATGACAGCCAACAAGCAAGCGATAGAGAAAGAACGTAAGAGAGAACGATAGAGAGAGAGAGAGAGAGACGAGAGAGAGCGAGATGAGATAGAACAAACTGCGATAGAATGAGTGAGAATTGGCCCACAAAATTGGTGTTTATTATTTTTTTTTAGTAGCGGGAGTGAAAAGTAGAAAAAGTAGCAGCACTGAATATAGAAACAGAAATGGTGATAAAGAGACGGAGAGATGATTAAGGAAAAAAAGAGAATATAAACAAGCTAAAAGCAGCAAAGGTTTTCCATTCTCAAGCAGGAACGTTGTAGTTTGGCATATATGTCCAAAAATTACATTACACGCATATTTTTATCGAAAACCTATATCAAATACCGACAATTGACATCGATTATTGATATAAACTATCGAAATCGACTATCGGTAAGAATATACAGTACAAAAAATACTGTACTACTACATCGAAAACTACAATACAACGAAAATACTAAACTGTCCCAAAAATACAATGCTGTTACGAAAATACTAAACAAACAGTCCCTACTGTCGGGACAGTCCCTACTGTTGAATGTACATATTTTTTTGGTGTTGCCATTAAATGCAATTTTAAAGTCAATTTAAACTTCAAACTTAACGCAAATAAAGCCTGTCAGCGACAGTTTTTGCCACTTTCACACTCTATCTATCGAACTCCTTCTCTGTCTATATATCTAAAACTCTTATTCTCCCTCAATCTCTTTCACTCACTCTCTGTGTCTGCTGTGCAAGAGTACAAACTATTTTGCAGTGTAGTAGGAGCAAAACTATAAGAGCAGCATATTGACAGCACGCCATGCCAGAGAAATTGAATTAGCAGCATTCGCCACGTTGGCCACCACATCAAAAATTACGCATACGCTGCGTGTGACAGCTCTGGCAGCAGTAGAAGCAACAGCAGCAGCAGTAGCAGCACGGCAACACCTGCAAATGACGTGCAACTGCACCTAGGGTGAGTAGTAGCAACTATGTGTGTGAGTGTGAGTGTGTATGTGTTTATGCATGTGCGTGTGTGTGTGTGTCTGCGTGTGTGTGCAGCTGCAGTTACCTTTATGTTTACAGGCAATTAGCATTTTAATGCCGCCAACAGACAAAGGCAGCTGCAGGTGCCGAAGCGAATAATGATGATGTTGCTGTTGATTGTAATGTTTGTTGATGATGAACATCATAATGATGATGATGATTGAGATGATTGTGATGCTATTGCTGCTGTATATCATGATGATTACAAAGATGATGGAGTTGCATGCCAATGGGACTGACAGACAGGCTTTCAATGTGGTTGTGCAGCGGCTTGTGGCCGAGTGGCTGCAAATAGCAAACCGTGTGTATTTGAGTGTGAGTGTGTGAGTGTGAGTGTGATTGTGAGTGTGTATATCTGAGTATATGAGTGTACGTGTGGCAAGTGTTGTGCGGGGTCTCTGGCCACGCACGGATCGTTTCGTTTTTCATTATTTTTCATGTTCGACATGAGTGCAAATTGTTTGTTTATTGTGTGTATGTGTGTGTGTATCTGTGTGTGTGTATCTGTGGGTGTGTGTGTGAGTGTATGCATGTTTGAGTGACTCAACCGACCTGGGAGTGGCTCAAAAAATAACAGCAAATATTTGCAGGCGCCACAGCTTTTCAACCAAGTTGTAGCTACAATCTTAAAGTCGTAAAGTTTAATTTCCATATATTTTGATTTAAAATAAATCACAAACATTTAAATTAATATAAAAAAAGAAGAGAAAAATTTAATTAATAAAAAAAAAACTTTGTATATAATTGATTTGTTTAGACCAAGTGATTAAAAAATTCTTTGAAATTGACGATGTTCAGTTTTAAAATGAATGCATCATTTGAGAACGAGTCCACCGAATGAAACCAAATTTTAACGGTATGTTTGGGCTAGATGACCGAAATCGAACCAGCTAGGAGAATAACAATAATTTCAATTTAAAACATATGTGAAATTGTACATTTTTTTCGCCTACTATTTTAAAATGCTAAAATTTTAAAAATCTTCAGGAAAACATCCACATAACTCGGAGACGGATAGTTCGATTTCGGGCACAATATCACGATAAACATTTATACGATAGCCCAAAACATACCGGTAAAATTTGGTTTCACTTGGCGCACCCGTTCTCAAACAAGTCGTGCACATCACAAGGTACACTTATTTTTATATCTCTCATTCTATAGGTATAGGGTATTGATTTTAAAAATCATAATTTTTAATATTACTTTCAAGACATTTATATCATTTTATATTACCGGAACCACCTGTCTACCTGTCTTTTATAATAGCATTTCTGTCTTTAATATCATCATCATTTTCAAGAACACCATCTCCTCGTATAAATCTGATGAGTTTAGGGAAAATAACAACCTATCCTAGCCCATAATGCCCGAGAGAATTAAATTTGTCATAGATTAAAGTGCACTTCCATTAGACAAATAAATTTCCCACTCGTTTGCTCACCTAGGACTCGCTCACGCACTACATTCCTATATCGATATCACTTAACGAAATCGATAAGCAAAAAAACTATACAGCACAGAAAATAATATACTGCCAGTAAAAAACTATGCTGAACCAAAATTTTAAACGCAGAGTACTTTATGTCGGAATTCGTCCCTACTGTTCAATATTTTTTTTTGTTATTATTTACCAATGCTGTTGTTCTTGTTGTTGTTGTTGTTGCCATTGTTGTTATTGTCATTACAGTGTCGCATGGTTATTGTCGTTTCAAAAGAGAATTGTGCTGGCGCCTCTGTATTTAAATAATATTACATATATGTGCCATACGTCCACGCCGTTGACAGCACCTTATTTATAGGTCAGTTGAATGTACATATATGTAAATGTACGATTGGTATATAGAAATATAGTAGTATAGTGTATACGTGTCTGTCCATTCATCCGTCTGATGTGCGTGTTGACAAATAGATTTATAACGTGTAATATAGTTGGTGGAACAGTGCAGAGCATCGCTAATTATTTGATTGGTTTCACAGATTGCAACGCCCATTTACATAGATCTGTAATGCATAGATGGCGATAAAGCCTAATTGGTTCAACATGGCAAACAAAATCGCATAGCGAACAACAACGAACAACACCTAATGACAATAATGCAATGACATTAGGCACAAAACCAAGATAATTACTTACTAATGTATACTTAAATGTACAATGAGCATATATCCCTTTAGTAATTCGCATTAAAAAGAAATCTTTAAGCAAAGAGAATCTTTACACATTATAAATAGAAATTCCATTATGTCTATGAAAAACTTTTAAAAGTTTATTAGTGTATAACACATATTTGAAATTATAATTTCCTAAAGCCCAACGTAAAGCTGACAACCTCTAGCCATGCTTATATTACACAAGGAAGCCATAGAGCATTTTGCATGCCACATTAGACAAATCGGTTTAAAACGGTGGGAAACGTTTGACAAAAACTTGACATTTTACGTAGAATGCATTATTATATTATATTATAATTATAATTATAATTTTATGAGTGTTTTATTGATACAACACAACATTGTGCACATTTTAATACAATTTATTCACATTTATGAAGACAGATATGCTCGTTTTCAGCCACGATTCCGATGCTCTTGGCCCACGCAATCGAAGAGACCGTTCAGGTTGTGTAGATCGATAACCAGATTGCCATTACGCGCATAGAAACCCTCATTGCAAGCGGGTGCTGCCAGACAAACGATCACACAACAGATCAGCAAGAACACGGCGAAGATAGTTCGATACATTCTAAAGATTCTGTGCAGGTTGTAACTTGCTTCAGGTCTAAATTGCAACTGTTGGAAGTGAACCGTAGGTGGGATTGTTTATATATGCATTACGTATATGAGCTTGACCCATGGCAATGTTATAATCAGAACGGGCGATTCCCCGATTCAAGTTTTGTAGATGTAAACACAAGATTAAGATGGACTTAGTATGGTTATACTATAGATTGTATGTGGATCTATATAGTGTGCATGATTCAGGGAGAAGCAATCTCTGTTCCATGTATAGTTTCATCAATTGGCGTACAATGATTTATATACTAATTAAATACCTCAATCATATAGCTTGTTATACTAACTAAACGTTTTAATACCGGTTTGCCCATCAACTTGTGCGCAGTTCTTACTCTGAGTTCATCTCAGCTTGAAATCAGTGTGTTTCGAAACTTTATCAATTTCATCACTATAGTTAATCGTTTGATTTATAAATACTAACTACATGCCATATAACTAGGGTTATCAGTTGAAACACTGTAATGAATTTTGAGTGTTTGTCTATAAAAAAATTGAAGAAAATTCTTATAAATCTACATAACTTTAATGAATCTTATAATTGCACTTTTAAGCAGAATTTTATATTTAAAAAAAGCTAATCTTGGACTAGTCTAATTGCTTTTAAATGAATCATGGTCATTTGAATTTAATCTAACATTTAGAACGGGTTGCAATTTGCCAAGTGTAATGCTTAGTATTTATTATTATTTATCGTAATATCAGCCGGAGTGTACGTGCTAAACTAGTATCGATTCGCTTGACTAAATCGTTCATTGACGATTAAATTTATGCTGGGTATAGCCCACATTTGGGGCTTAATCAAACAACTTTGTGGGGTAAATAACTATAATCAATAATCATATAATACTCTGAGCTCTATTAGCACAGCATAGCATGTGCAGAAATTGAAAATTTCCACCATCTAATATGCCAATAAATTGAAAATTACTTAGAAATTAATTAGAAAGTCTTACTATATTTGAGTTTAAATTAATTAACTAATTATATGCATTTAAATATCTATTATAT
>JBANCZ010001558.1:0-20744 GCA_037040025.1 Sphaerogastrella javana | reverse complement strand
CTATTCAACTCCAAAAGTACTGTACTTCCCCAAAAATACTATTCTGTTCCGAAAAGACTATACTGCCCAAAAAACTATTGAGTAGATTTATGCAAACCATTTGTTTATAATCAAAGAGACTAATTCTTCACTTTGTATTAATTTTTTGTGCAGTTTTTGTGTTTTAATATAGAGTCGGTTTAATTGAGACCTGCTGCTGTTGGTTTTTTTCTTGCTTAATGGATTATTGTGGCTGTTGGCTTATTTGAATTAATGATATTGTAATCATTTATCGTCATGGTGACAGCGTATGGTCTGTGTTGTTTTTGGATTTACTTCTTGTTGTTGTTTGTGTTGTTGTCGTTGTCGTTGTTGGTTGATGTTTCTGTCATTATTAATGACACTTTGTTGGCCACACATTGGCTGGGTTTTTGTGACACTTTGGTCATTGCCAGCAGGTTGCTGTATGATTAGTTAAAACAGTCACTATGCTAGTTATTGATTAACTTAAGTCAAGTATGCTGGCCAATAATGTGTTATGTGTTGTGTTATGTTTAGTTTATTAAAAGCGGCTTTAACAACACTCAGAGCCACTATATTTATTAATTATAATAGCTAATCAGTTGTCTTAATTATAATAACAGGCTGCTGATAATGTTTTTTAAAGAAAAAAATCTATAATGTGTATGTGTCTGGGGCTTGAGCAATATGTGGCTGACAAATTATTATTTCTATTACCCAAGCACTAACAAATTAGCTCAGTTTAACCTTGTGCTAGTGCTGTTGTTGTTGCTATTTTCGTTACCCGAGATATTTGAGCTCATTAAACGCAAGAGTCGCATGTCAAAAGCCATTTGAACTCTAGCTCATTTAGTTACCTAGACGTCACCCAAAAGCAGGCAGCAACAGAAGCAACAGCTCCTCGAACTCTAACTTCCGTCTAGGCCTGCTAATTATTATTATGGCATTTTAATGGCTTAATTAAACAATTTACTTAAGGCTTCACGATAGTTCAATTATGTAAGCAGCTGCAAGTGCCTCAAGTGTGTGGCATAGAGAGTCTGAGGCTGAAGCTGAGGCAAATGCTGATGCAGAGGCTAAGACTGAGGCAAGATGCAAACAATTAAATGTTCATTAAAAACAGAGGCAAAAATAAAAAACAAGAAAAAAAGAGCATCACTCGAAGATTAAAAGAAGAAGCAGTTGCACAAAGAGCGAAAATTGTTTGCCTTTGCTGCAACAACAACAACAAAAACAACAACAACAACAACAACAACAACAAAAACAACAACTAAGAATCTAATTGTACATCAAGTGCAAATGTAATTGCGGGTGTGAGTGCACAATTGCATGATTGGGTGTCTCTGTGTGTGTGTGTGTGTGTTTGAGTATGGGTGTGAATGAGTGAGTGCATTTTATGCGCCAATAAGCAATCCACAGAGCCAAAGGCGAATGCCTTGCCTCACTCGTAAACTAATTCAATTAACAACTAAGCAGCTTAACATTAAGTGCCCACAGTACTAGTGCTCTCTTATGCACATACTAATGTATGTATGCACATGTATGTATGCATGTATGTATGTATGTATGTATGCATGTATGTATGTATGTATGTATGGATGTATGGATGTAAGTTTGTATGTTTGCATGTTTGTATGTACATGTTTGAGTGTGTGCGAATGTGAGTGTATGAATGTTTGTGTTTGAGTTGATGCGGTTTTGTGGTTTGGGTTGCTTTGAGCAGCTCATACTCAAAAGGTTGACCCATAACTCGTCACTTTAGCAACTGAGCACAATATATGCAATGGCTTAATTAGTTAGGCGCATATATCAAACGTCAAAGCATTTTGCTTTGCATTTGCACTTTAAACATTTGCACACATATCTCTGTGCATTGAGCAATTGGCCATTAAGTCGATTGTGACATGTGAGACCGAACGTCAGAGTGTTGATAAAACCTGTATAATATTTATACCATTATTTACTGTACCCATACCGTTGGCGTTCGTGCGCTCTTGACTTGTCGTCTAGTCGCTGACTTCTTGACAGTTTTCGGTTAAAAAACTTTAATGCACATTTCCAGCTTTAAGTCCGACAATCAGTCTAACGTTGAATCTGTGTGTCTAAGTTTTGGTTTGGTTTCGAGTCTGAGTCGGAGTCGGAGTCTGCGTTTTGCATTTGCGTTTGGGTCTGAGTCACGTCAAGTGCTTGAAGCAAGTTTTATGGTTGTAGAGAGCGTTTTGTTTGCTTTTGTTTAGCGGAAGTGTGTGTGTGTATGGGGCTAAAAGCAGAAACTGGGTTGAGTATTTAATCAAATTGCCAAGCATTTGCATATTAATCAAGTTTACTTTTTGCTTGCTCTCTTTGCAGACAATCGTCGTATAGCAGAGTAAAAGTGGGTGAGTAAAAGCTATAACAAAATCTAAACGTACAGATCCAAAGCCAACATCCAAGAGCCAAAAGGCAACAATGCTGTGAAAACACTATGCTACGCGTAGACAATTTTGCAACACTTATCAAACAGACAAAATGTACTCCCACCCCGAATTGACGTCAGTTACTTTTTTGTCAGAGTTATCATCATCACAGAAATAACAAACTCGTACCGACTTGTACAGACGCGCAGACCCAGACACATAACATACCCGTAAGTCGCAGTTTGAATAGTTCCCACATTTGTTTTGTTATCTACAAGCTTGTATCTAATTCTGGCAAATCGTACATCATACATCGCACATCGCATATCGCGAATAGCGTATCGCGTATCGCATATAGCATATAGCATATACCATATACCATATGTAGCAAGTGCGGCAGTTCCCTTAATAATAATAATAATAATGCTGCCTTATCTACACATACGTGTAGGTTTGATGTTAGTTACTAACGTGTAGCTCAAGTGGCGGCTTTTGTTGTCACTACTATTTGCCCCTTGATTCACACTCTTTATTAAATAAGCAACCCACTGATAATTAGATAGCATAGCTATAGCACAATTTTATTAAAATAGAATTGCATAGTGTGGATAGGTATTTATCATGACGCTGACTGCTCTTGATTTGCATGGCTGGCATAAAAGCATTTTGTTTATCATCTAACTGGCAAATATATATTTGCCATTCGTGATCTCTAAAGTCCGACTCTGAGTCCAAGTACGAGTATGAATTTGAGGTTCGGGATTTGGGGTCTGGGTCGTATTTACTTAGTGGGTCTTTGCGTATCAACTGAGGCATTAGCATGTCAGGGGCAGATAAAAAAATACTGCGCATGGACAGTGAATGGAAAGTTAATGAAAAGTAAAGGAACAAATACTTAGTTAAACATATGACTCTGCACAAACATACAAATTAATATAAACATTTATATAAATATAAATAGCTTAGATCAATATTTGCGCTGGCTGCTTGCTCAAGTTTAAATTTTTTTCAGCTGGCAATTTAGGCCTTTTTCCATGAAACAGTGTCACAATGTCATTAAAACGAAAGTAATAAAATATAAATATTTTACACACGTACTAAAAATTCTGCATATAGAGCAATAAAAAAGCGATATTCATACTGTGTAAATAAAAAATAAAAATATAAAAAGAAACAACAAGGCGCATTACCAGAGCCTATCGATAAATAATTGCGCAAACATTGACATAAGTTGGATAGGTAGAGAACCTCTGTATTTGCGTACTTCTTATGGGATACAGAAGTGTTAAGTAAATTGATTCTAGGGCAGGCACATAAATACGAAAACATTGCGCAATTCTATTTACTTTTATATTATATTAATCCACACTCACTCACACAGACAGAAATCATTGTTTAAATTCTAAAATATTCCCTTACGTAGCAAATTGGCGATAAATGCCTTTATACCTTTGGTAATTAGACCACAGATAATTTGCAGTTGTTTAAATACCATACTTAATACCAACAATTAGCAAACATTCATTCGCAATTACAAACTAGAGCTTGATGTAATTTTAGTTTAATGCATTGCAATTAATTACGTCACCAAAAATTGAAAACTAATAGAAATCAATGGCAAACACAGATAATACCTTTGGCAAACTGTTCGTCAAATTGAGTTTGTCGTTATCATTGGCAGCAGCTAAGGCAAATAAGTAAATATTTGTGCATATTTGCACACAGTCCCAACAACATTCCACACATTCAACATACGCAGCGTTGTACATAAACTAATCGAATTTGAATGTTTGGTGATGCTGCAACGAGAGGGAAAATGTTGTTTATACACAATCTTGTTGTTATATTGTTTATATATATTTATAGATGTTGTAAGTAGCACAGATAATTCTGACATGATGCCTTGTATTATGCCTATCAGCATTGAACAGTTCAGCTCAGTATAGTCTACTACAGTTTCGATAGAATTCAGTTTAGTTTGTATATTAAAATATGTTTGCGATATATATTTTATATGGTTTCTCTGTGTGTACCTTTCATGGTAATCGACCTAGTTTATAGTTTTCATTTTTTGCGATACACATGGCATAATAGCAATAAACTCCTGGCCTATATGTATATACTATCCCAGATAGCACCTTGGCTCCAACCCACAACGTCCTCCGACCATTTTACACTCACACGCTGGCAACAAACTTTTACAACGCCAAAAATTGAAAACGTGTGCGAGAAAACTAATTTGATGCGCAAATATCGCCGTAAAAACTTTCCTTGTAGCACTTTTTTCAACTCTCTCATCTCTCTTGTTGTTGTTGCTGATTCGTTATTATTGTTGTTGTTGTTGTTGTTGTTGTTGTCATTGTAGTTGTTGCTGTTATTTTTGTAGTAATATTTGTTTTAATGTTTGCCCAAAAAGTTGCAGTGATTTTTGTGCACTTTGGCTCAATATGTTATATGGAAATGATTGGATTGCGCTGACGCAGGGGCTGCATTGATGAAATTTTTTTCTTTATGCAAATGCTACGTGAAAATTGGCACAGCAAATGTGGAAAATGTAGGAAAATTAAATCGACGCAAATTATGCAAATGAAATTTGAGCCATGCCGCGCCAAAAGGTCAACTACAAGCAAAACAACAACGTAATTAAGCCATTGTTGAGCCGCCCTCTTGCAATTAGCAACAAGCATTTTTTGTTTGCATTTGTTTTTGGTTTTTTTTTGTTTTTGTATTTTGTATGTTTGGCGCTTCCCAAAAAGGTGTCAACGTATTTTACCATGTCGAATTTTACGAAACATGAAAAGCGACAAGCAGCCGTTGGAAGAGAGGGAGGGGAAAATATGCTAATTTTATGGGCTGGCATTGAAACGGTGCCATAATTGAGCCAAGAGCTCAAGCTTGAGGTTTGCAGCTGAAAGTTGAAGCCAAAGACCGAGTAGGCGTCTTCATTAACATTGGGATTGTAGAAGTCATTTGGTTCTTTTTTTTTGCCTTTGCCATAGCAGCATAATTAGCGTGAGAATTTGCTTGCATTTGTGTTGCTCTCTTTTCATTTTTTTCCGCATTTTTTCATTTGGGTTTTTGTTTTTCATTTGGGAAAACAATGTTAATTTTAAGTCGAGTTGCTTTTTATGAACATTGAAATTGAGTGGGCAGCAGTGCAAGATGTTTGACGGCGTTTGAAGATTGTTAACTCTAATGGAAATAAAGTTGCTTTTTGGCCTTTGTCGTGACTCACTTTGCAGTAATCAAAGTTAATTTTTGAAATGGTCCTTATAATCTACAATTCAATCTGGTACTGTAGACGAAAACCACTTCACTTTCAGTTAGACCCAAAACAAAACACACCCCACATAGATATATACATACACCTTATCTCTGTGCACGTTCTATTACTTATCCCATGGAGGCAATTTGCATCGAGTATAGGTACTTGTACTGTCAGCTTGGATATGACATCTCCTTTTGGCTCATGATGTTGGCTGATTGTTGTTGCGTGAAGCTGCCACAGTTTGTGTGTATTTATCCTTTTGAATCTGTGTTGGCACACAAACATAAACCGCCATAAAGTAGCAATAATAATCCTTGAGCCTATGTCGACAGAGGTTTGCTGAATTTTTATTGACTCGCCCAAGCAGTCGCACTCACACTCGTACTCGGACTCATACTCACACTCACAGTCGGAGACAATATCGACTGTACTGTGGCCACTTGGGCGTCAGGATAGCACAACAGAAGGACAATGACAATGCCAGACAATGGCTGTCCGTCCAATAAAAGTCGTCATCATAATTTTGTTGGTCTGACACATAAGCGATGGCCTGAAGGGAGAGCGTGGGAGAGGGTGTAATGGGCCATAAATGCCCGTTGTCCATGCACATTATTCGCACATTTTGCCACGGCTAATGGGCGTGGCAAGGGCCAGAGCAGTACCAACAAACCGTCAAGAGCCTAGAGCCAACAGTCAAGAGTCTACTCTTGGTGCCTTGGTGTCTTTTGGGCCGTCGCTCAAGCGTATAGCTAATCACTATTTGACTTGAGGCTGGCTGTCTGGCTATTTGAGGCTCGCGAAGTGTTGATTTTTATTGTTAGCAAAATAATTTTTTAATTAAATTTTTATGACACGCGCGCCCACAAAAGCAGAAACACTCAATGTGCGCTGCTCGAAATTGAAGCTTGTGACTTGCCTTTTTGTGTGGCCACCGCAAAAAAAAAAAAACCTATTTCTATATGGGCTGGGCACCAGGACAACAAGGACAACATCATAGCCATTCCCACTATCTGCGGGCTGCTTTGCGTGTTTCGTACATTTCTCAAGCAAGAAATGATCAAAAAGAGAAAATAACGACAAAGAGGAAAGTAAATACATTTTACCCTTTTTTCATTCTTCCTCTAACACAAAAATAAAGCAGAGAAACAGCAAAAGAACTGGCACGTGGGTGTGGAAAATACCAAAAAAAAAAAAAAAAAAAAGAGAAAAGGACACGCATATTGTGCTGTTCAGCGCGATAGCAGGGTATGCTTTATAATACCACTTCCATTCGATATATGGTATACAAAAAATGTCAAAATAAATCTAACATCCACACAACTAGTACATCAATTGATACGGCTTTAATTTAAGGCTTATCTTAAGTGATTTAATCAGTAATCGTTTTAGCCAAATGCTTATCTATTTCTAATAGATCTGTATTCTGTTTGTTTGCACTGTTTAGGGTATTTGTATCTCGACTCCCGACCATTTTCGTAGTCCAGTGAGTATTTCAGAACTAAAACGAACCGAACCGATTCGAGAATTTCATTGCCAAGCATTTTATTGCTTTGCTGCTATGCTTCAGCATTCCCGCTTTGTCTACCCAGTGCTCCTGCTCCAGCACCAGTTGGAGCCCCAACTCTGGCTGCATATTCACATTTTGTTAGCATTTTATACGTTTTTGAGTTTTAGGTTAGTTTGGGGTCACTCTGTTTCCCGTGCAGCTTACTCTCGCTCGTTCCCACTACATCTGTGCTCTATATAAAATACATACAAATACATACAAATGTGAAAAAATGTTTGTTCACTCTAGATGACACACCCAATGGAGGGAGTCCATCTGCTTCCGTTTATGTTGTGAATATATATGTATATGTGTTTGTGTGTTTTGTATGCGTGTGCAGATCCATTGGCAGAGCAAAACTGACTGAACGCTTTGTCCTTCGCACGGGCGTTGTGTCCAGGGCTTTTGTCCACTTGTAGTCCACTTTCAATGTCTCCAGTTCAATTCAATGGAAAATAATCGAATTTCATATATGCACATTACGTTGACATTCCGAAAATTATGCAAATTGGAGTTCAATTGATTGGAAAATGCTACGACCCGCCCTCACACATATATACATATACGTATACCTATTGATGCCACGCCCAATTGTAGGTTAACATTTTGGGCGAAAGCCTAACCAAGTGTGCGTTAGTTACGCATTCAATATGCCTTTCATAATGCATATGAATTTGAATGTGATTTTCATTTTGCATACAATTTAATTCCCTGTAAATATGCGTAAAGTATTTGGCACGCTAAAATCTGTTTGCCAGCCTTATACATTATTCATGGCTGCCATAAATGTAATGACCACGTTAAGCCCTAGCTATAGCTACAGCTAGCTTGGGCAGGGCAACCGGCAACCGGCAACCGGGCAACATTTTGTGGCATACTCATATCTGCCAGTCTATTTGCTTTTCACAGAGCTAAGCGTTTGCCTCATTTGTTACAGCTCAGCTTGGCCTTATTCAATCATTTTAATGAGTCAAATATTTGACGACTCACAAAAAGCGACAACAACTCTGGCCATGCGCACATAAACCGCACATTCTAAATGTATGAATTAAATTAATTTTTCAACGCCCGAACATCACACCAAATATGCTGAAAACCTCCCTCCCCCTCCATAGTTAGTGTTTACAAAAAGAGTTGTGATTCTGATTATGCTTAGGCTCGCATCTAAAGTGTACAAGGTGTAATTCATTATGAAAATTACTATATAAATAACATTTGCTGTATCCGTTTGTTTGCAATCTGTATTTATTTTGCAGTAAATAATATCGGAAAATGTAATTTCAGTTATCACAGTCGAAACATCAGAGAAATAACACGCATTAAAGCCTACGTTTCGTTTCGCATAACTGCAGATTATGCGGTCTTCAGAATGGATAACATTGAAGTAAGCCAGAATAATTGGTAGAACGAAAGGGCTGCGATGCGGGAGATTTAATAAATGCTTTTATTTTGATACAATTACAGTGGCTGTAATGTTTGTACGGTTGTTCGGCCCTTAATCCGAGCGCTACAAACACTTCGCTATAAGTACTCGCAATTACGCGAACGCATTTGAAGGGCAGGCACTTAAACAGAGTGAGAGATTTTAGCCATTTTGAACAAAAGGTATATCATCAATTTCAATTAAATTGATTAATGGTGAAGTGTGAACGGCAGCTTAATAGATATTCAGCTGTTCCAGTTGTTACACACGGCTGTGGCTTGATTTTCGAGTGCCTTATTAATTGTTGCCATTTTGTGCATGTAATTTCTGTAGTTAGCTCGGCTTGGCAGATGTCAATCAGAGTATCCATAGATTTGCATTTGTTAACTAATTGTGGCAGGCCAATGGGGGTCTATAGGTAGATCTATTATAGCACTTACTCAGCTCTCTGATTTATTAATGCCTTTCATTTGACTTAAAATGGAACTGTATCTCGGTTCTTGCATAACAATGGACGAACTACAAGTCGATAATTTGCTTGGTCGCGCAAAGCCAAATAAGTGGCCAACGTTGAGCAAACAATGTGTGTATTATAAGAAATGCCTGGTAATACTCAATGGTAAGATGCCCTAGTTGTTAGTTAAACAAACTGCATTGAATGTAATCGACAGGTTTACAGGTCTTTCCAAGACCTTTGGATTTTCAATTGACGCAAAAAAAAACTTTTGCTGAGTTTATACACAATGATAATGTACAAGACCTTTGACTGTGTTTGTTGTTTTTCTAGGGTATTGCAAAAGTTAAATGTGTTGCATGATGTGTTGACTCTGTGCTGGCCGACTCGCGTGGCCAATTACGTGGCAGGAAAAGCAGCTTAAACAAATAATTTGTTTACACAAGCGACAACAAACTTTTGAACTTTTCCGCGACTTGAGTCGTCGACTGTCAGTCCATCAGTCAGTCAGTCAGACCATCAGTTAGTCCGTCAGTCAATCTGTATGTTTGTTTGTGGCTCTACTACCACCCTGTTGCCTGTCTCAATTTCGGGTTTGGGGGCAACTGCAATTGCATTGCAACTTGCGCGTCACATTAAAAGCGTTTTGTGTTTTGGCATGTTTACCTTTCCACCTGCCAACTCCAGCTGCAATTCCCTGCACCCTATGCCCATACCCTCATACCGTTAGCCATTCCCGGTTCTGCATCTCCCATGCCCATTGACACTCCAGGCCCTTTCCCTTGACAGCTGTCGTGCTGCAGAGCTAGACAACAAACAAATTGACAGATGACCTGACAATTGATTTCGTTTGCTTTTACTTTTGGGCAGCCTGGCAGCTTGGCAGCTAAACGACTTCGGTTTGTGGACCATCAGGCACAGCTTGTGCTCTTACTCCGCATTCGAATTCAAGCAATACAATTAAAATGCAGCTGCTGTTGCCTTGTACTCTTGTACTATTGTACTATCAGCATGCAAATTGCATTGGCCAAAGTCAATTACTGCCAGGGCAACACAACCGAAATCTAACAAAATACAGAAAATACAACAAATAGCGAACGGAAAGTGCTCTCAAAATCTACCATCGTTTATATGGTATATTGAAGTCTAAATTTTTGGTTACTGTTATAGAAATTGTGGCTGCCTCAGGCGTCCAACTCTGGCGAGTGGCAACAACAACTTTTTTATTTTTGTGTGTGTAAAGTGCAAAGCTTTGGATCTGCCTTCAGCTCAACAAATAACAATTTCAATTTCGCGAATCGCGCATAGCGTAAATTCAAATTTTGTTGCCGCAGTCCCTAGGGCAAGGCCGAAGGACAATACTATTTTCACACGTGCCCAGCACCCAGCATTGAGTTTGAGTTTTGCATTGTCTGCCTTTAGGCACACCCAACTTGTGGTGCTAGTAAAAGGAGCACGGTCGCACTCACAAAAACTAACAATAATGACAGCAAATCAATATCATCGATGTCGGTCCCAGGACCCCAGGGTGTAGCAAAGTAAAAGTCCCGCTTGTAATTCAACGCAAGCGCTCAGAGTATTGAGTACAGTGTGTTTGATTTGCATTCGTCGCCTGTCACCCATTGTATAGTATGTACTAGAGTTGGACTAACACTAGTTGTAGTTAAAGCTGGCTCACTTTTCGCTTTTATTGCTGCAGCCCTTTGCGCTCGCACAGATATCGATAGAAAGAGAGAGTAAGTGGTGTACATATGAAAAACTGGACATCGAAGCCACACATTCATTCACTGCATGCACAGCATTCACTCTTGCAACCTTTCACTCGTTCATGCACTCACAGTGCACTTGAACTGCAGCGAAATGAAAAGTTTTTCCAGATATTTATTACTACTGGAGCTGCAACTGCAGCCAGGGGCATGCCACTGTGAGAGATTTCCCTGTGGTTGAGGGTCAGCAGCTGCCCCCAAAATGCTCATACGCCCATATGTCTATACGCACATACGCCAACGCATATGAGAGCATGCAGTGTGCTTCAATTCAGTGAAGCATTCATGCGGCACAAGATGCAATTGATTACACTTGTAGTTGTTGTTGTAGTTGTTGTTTGTTTGTTTGTTTGTTTGATTGTTCGTTGTATGTTGCTTGCGGTGTTTTGTATTACCAGTGTACATGAAGTGTGATACGCTGCAAATGCTGTGACCCGATGGCAAATTAATTTCCAATTGTGCCATATGCCATGCAATACATATATAGTATGCTATCTGTAGGTGACATTGTTGTTCCAGTTCCTTACCACAACATGCATCATTCAAAAGAACGCCTGCAGCTGGGAAATTAATGAGAAATTGTTCGAATCAATTCTCTTTGTCAAATTCTAGTCCCTCAATGTTTTGAAGAAATTGCAGACTTTCATTTCGATTTGATTTCGCTGATATTGCAATCTTATGGATGACATTCATAGCCATAGTGATAGCTATAAATGCACCTGCAGCTATGATTCATTTTAAAGCTATTTAGTATATCTATGTGCATTAATGTGGAATAGCTTAATGAACTCAAACAAATATTAAGACATAGATTACTCAATTGCAGTTAGTTATATATGCTTATTAAATACGTATACTTATTTGTTTGTTTGTTTATTGTTTGCTTTCCTTTAAGGTTTCTGTTGGTCAAATTTTACTTTTGACATTTATCATTTCGCAATTAGATGCTGCTACCAAGTGCTGCATGTTGCATGCGTTGCACACGTTTGACACAGTCGCAACTGTTGCCATTGTTGCCACTGTTGCATGCCACTTGTTCGACAAACTTTGCTGTTGCAGTTGCAGTTGCAGTTGCTGTTTCTGCTGTTGTAGCTTTAAGTGGACGCAGTGCAATGTCGCATACAGTTAGTGAGGTTTTTTTTTTTGTCTCACTGTAAATTTAGCTACATATGACAACATCCTCTTGACTGTCACATAATTCCCATACCCATAGCCATGCACATACCAAACAGAAGTCTAGTCAGCGTAGGTAACATGAGATTTGTTGTCTTAGCTGCTTTTCTCGCTTGCCTATCTCCAACGCATTGTGTTGTGACAACATTCATTGTTGTTGCAACTGTTGTTACTGATGTTGTTGGTGATGCTGATGTTGTTGCAGCAGTTGTTGCTGCTACTGTTTGTATTATGTATACATATGTGTGTATAACTATATATGCGTGCTGTCTACATAAAGAAGAAAACTTGAAAGTGAAATTTTTCTCGTAGTAGGTTGGCGCTTCCGGATTTGCTCATGGCATAGAGCTATGCTCAAACTGCAGCAGCCATGAGATTTACGTTTAATGTTTACCTTTGCAATGATGCCACGCTGCCACGCTGCCACAATGCCACAATGCCACAGTGGTGCCAGGCTGTTGAGCTGACGCGCTGATGCGTTGCCTAGCTGCTGAGCTGACTCCATGGCAGAGGCTGTTGTCAGTCTTTGCCACTCGTTTCTGTCGTCTTTGTCGTGTCAGTCGTCGTTGTTGCTGCCTGTCGCCACTTCAGTGATAAGTTGCACGTGAAAAGTGAAAATTGCTAAGAGCGATGAGTAGCGTAGCGCAGAGTAGCAATTGCTTCTAATTGTTATGGCTTTGAGGCATATCTCTTTCTCTCTCTATCTCTCTTTCGTTCGGTCTGTCTCTTTCACTCATCTCTCGACCCAACTGGCATTTTGTGGCAGCATTTAAATTTAACTTTGTGCAGCACTTGAGTGCAATGCAATTATGCGATAAGGGCAAATGGTTGACAGCAGCAACGATAGAGACAACAGCAAAGATAGCGACAGCGACAGCGACAGCGACAGAGACAGAGACAGAGAACGTAAAAGCGGATTGGTTGAATATGACAAATATTCTGTGGGATGCTCTGTCGTCGCTTATATACAATAAAAATAATGTAAATGTAAATTGGCATATTAACAGGACGAAAGCGACCAGAGAAATGATCGCGATAAACGCAAATAAAGCATTGACAACAATTCGCACACACACACATACGCATACTGATACACACATACACACACACACACACACACACGCACAATTACGTATAGCCAAGCATGCTAAGCCCTCCATGGAGAGCAATTACACGCTACGAGCGAGGAACAACGTTAACGGCCAGGCATTTGGATTGGAAGCAAGGACGCATGGAGGAGAATGTGTCCTTTTTGTTGTGCGTGTGTGTGTGTGTGTATGTGTGGGCCGCGCTTGTTGCCTTCTCCGGCTGCTGTTGGCCTGCTTTTGGCTTTATTTTCATTTAATGCTGCATTTCCGTATCCGCGTTGCGTTACGTATACGCAATGTGTGTTTTAATAACTGCCGCCGGAGCTGTTGTAGCTGCCGTCCGTTGGCCTGTCAATTACATTTTAAATTCCTCGTCGTTAATTTTGATGCTCTGGCCCGGCCCATGGCGGCAATGTGCGGGCAACGTTGTGCTTTTAAACAGATTAAGGACACTTTTCGCCAGCCTCGTCTTCTGGTTTGTTCATTTAATTCACCTGGCTTCCCAGCATACTTTTCACTCTCGCTCATTCTTTTTTTTTTTTTTTTTGCCAGCTCATTTTATTTTCGTTGTTGTTGGCTTTTTTTTTTATCAGTGTCGCTATGTCGTTATGTCGGAATGTACAGGGCGATGTCATTAAATTGTGCTTCTGTAAATGTCCTTTCGGTCATTGTTAAATTGGGTTTTTTTTTTAATATTACCAAACGCGATTCACGCGCCCGCAGTCAGTCTCTCTCTCTCTCTCTGCCCTGCTCTGCTCTGCTCTGTCAGTGGTGTCAGTTCTCTCGGCAAGTTCAACATTCCGAGTGTAGTCCGCACTCATTTCTCAACGGTTGAAATTCATTTTGCTAGCAATCAGCAGCAGCAGCAGCATCAGTAACAACACAACAGCAATAGCAGCAACAAATGTTTGCATATACATAAATATAAATTGGTTCCACCATGAGACAAGCTAGAGACTTATAGCATCCTGCCGCTCCTTCTCTCTCTTTCTTTCTCTCTCTCTTTCTCTCTCTCTCTCTCTCTCTCTCATTTTCTCTCTTTTACTATCTCTTTTACTTATCCCATCTCGCAGACTCTCTGTCTGTCCCCTTTGGCTCAGGTGAAGCTGCATCATCGGAGACCTTCGTATTTTATCAGATGATTCACTCTGTTGGGGCAGTTTTATTTACTTGTGCGAACTTTTATTTTATTTTATTTTTTCGTGTGCTCACTTGGTTTGTTAATTTGATTTTTATCTGCTTTTTATTTTTTACTGGCGCCAGTTGGCAACCTGGCCACCTCGTTTGCACATCGAGCATCGCGCATACGCCCCGCTGTCTTCGCTCGCTGCTGATTTTATTGAGGGCTATTTTTTAAAGGTGCCTCCTGCCGACATTTTTTTCTTGTTTTTTTTTTCCTTTTTGGTTCATATCTCCTGTTGTTTCACAGTAATTAATCTTACCTGATTCGTAAACTGGCCAGCTACAAGCTAGTTTTCTTGAGCATATTTAGAGCCATTGGCTTTGAATGGGCTTTGCAAATAATTTACCAATTATGTGCAGTGCTCTAATTACTTCCTGGCCCAGTGCATCCGCTCTGCCTTGGCTATATTCTTATAATAATGATTCCGGATATTTAAGTAGTTTCGAGCATAAGCTGCCAACAGGCAACATCTACCAACTAACAACAACAATAACAATAATGCCTCTTGGGGCACATCTTTGCCTTTTGTGTGGACGAGCTAGCGAGAATGGAATCTGACCAGAACAGAGAACAAAGAGCGTACGCACAGTGGGCAAAGGCAACACTTTTATAATAAAATAAATTAGCATAGGCAGCAAGCTAAATCACAGCTATTACAAAGTATTTCTTAAATTCATTTACTGTAAACTTAAATCTGCATAAATTACATACTTACCATGTTTCCAAATATTATTAGGTATTCGCATTTACCCACTGTATGTCTAATAGTATCAAAGGCAGCAGCACTTCGAGTCATTTTGTGCAGGGTCTAATGATTTCCGCTAGTTTCCGGCCTGCGTCGGCTGCGACATCGACATCAGCATCGGCATCGCCGTTGACATCATCTCCATCTCCATCTCCATTTTGATCTCCATCTCCATATCCGTTTCCCAGCGTTGACAACATTACGTATACTCAATGCGAGACCCGAAAAAAAAAGTTTTCTTTTTCCAAGAGATGACGACGAAGTTGCTAACGATATGTTATTGTTATTATTGCAGCTGGGTCAATGGGAAAAGTATTATATGCTGCTATATAACATATATAGTACATACATGTTTCGCAGCAGAATCTTCGAAGTTTTAATCAAATTGTTTGACCCAGGGAATCGAAGCATTGTTGTGCACATTTGTTTTTACCCAGCGGCAATTGTTGCTAATGAAATTGTCGAACAAAAATGCGTTGTGGCTGGCGTGTGAATTTGTCTGGTTATGAAATTATATAATTGCCTTTAATTTACCAATTTACAGTTAATAAAAAAATACATACTAAATAGTATATATATGCATAAAGTAAATAACGGCACAGCAAAACAAATGCTGTAGACAAATTCAATTAATTCCGGTAAAAACGGAAACCGTACGAAAAAAAAAATGGAAAAAAATACATTAAATTTAAAGTTATGTTTAAAAATACTGTATAGTATTTTATAAATGTATATTTTTTGAATTTTTTAAATTTATTTATTGTGTTCTTATTGAGCGAGCCGTAATTAACTCATTATCTATAGACAATTTAAAAAAAACAGAGGTAATTCATTGGAACAAGAAATGCTCTATACATGTATACTATATAATATATATATTTGCTTATATATATGTGTGAACATGTGTGTAAATGTGCTTATGGCATGCAAACATATAGCCCACACAATGCACTTTACTTGCAACAGTCAAATTACGACAACAGAGGCAATGGCAAAAACAACAACAACAACAACAACAACTACAGCAACAACAACTGCAACTATAATAACAATCAAACTCGTTTTGAGTGGTTCCCATAATCAACAAGCGGCAACGTCGTGTGAATTTTTCGAAACGAGCTGCCTCAAGTTACTTTTTGGAAGATTTCTCGTCGCCACAATTGCACTGCACTTAACCAAGAGTCAAAACAGAAAGAGAGAGAGAGAGAGAGACAGAAAAAGACTGATAGAGAGGGGAACAGAGTACTCAGAATTGTAGACCAAGTCGTAGCATGATTGGGAAGTGGGAGAGGCTACGGGAGTGGGTGTTGTTGTGGGTGTGTTGAGAATGTTGGTGGTGTTGCTACTGTTGCTGTTGCTGTTTCTGTTACTGTATACTGGTGATGGCTGCTACTGTAGCGAGTATTTTCACAATATTTCACGGATACGTGCGCATCGCTTTTGTTGGTGTGGCAGAGCGCGCTCTGCCGTTAAATTGCGCACAATTTTGCCTTTTGGCTTAACAAACTGAACGCTCAATTGTCGACGTTTGTTGTTTGCATTGCCGAGAGCCTGATGGTGAGTGCAGCATAGCAGAAAATTATGAGTTAATGGATTTTGTTTAATTCTCATACGATACACAATTGCCGGCTGGCCGTATAGACACTCCGACAGCTAGTCGAACAGACAGACAGTCAGACTGTCAGACAGCCGCACGTCTGCAATTATAACAATTTGCAAAAGCGTTAACTCTGTTGACAACAACAACATAAACAATTCAAGCGTTTTTGTCGCGTGTTTCTTGTTGTTGTTGTTGTTGTTGGTGTTGCGCATGTAACAACGTTCATTTGACAGAGCATGAAAGTGTTGTTGGGTGTTGCGCGTTGTTGTTGGTGTGGTTGTTGTTGGCCAGGCCACACAATACAACAGCTACTAATTGTGGCAACAAGCCATTTAGCAATTTGAAACAGTTTCAAGTTCAATGCTGCAAAAGAGATAACAGTGAACTGAGAGAGCTGTAGAGCCGTGTGAGCTGTAAAGCTATGGGCTAACAGGCCGGAATAGCACAGCATGAAATGCTGAGGGAATCTAAATCCTCGCCTATAATTAATGAAATTAAATGCGGAAATTGTGTGGCGCAATGGAAAACTCATTTGCCGTACTTAACGCTCTCTCTGTGTGTATGTGTGTGAGCTCACAGCGAGCAGGAAAAACTACAATTTAAATACACTAGCTTAAAATTAATGACAATATAATGGAAAATAATGTTAAGCACTGTTAGCGAAAAATAATGGAAATAAATCAAATCAAATATACGAGAGAGGTTAATATATAATAGATAACTTTACTATATACATTTGTTATTCAAATAGATTTTTATGAAAGAGTATACAAGCTTCTGTGTGTCGCATGGTCTGAGTACTTAGACTGAAGCTTCGCTGTTGCAACACGCATCACGCAGCGAAATTTCTCAATTATTTTTGGCAAAATTGCTTTCCATATATATAGAGCCAAATTAGGCGACCGCATGCGTAATTTGAAAATTGAAAAATAAATGCATTTCGAAAATTGATGTGCTCTAGAGCTAGCCAGAGTCAGAGTCTGAGTCAGAGTGAGTACAGCCTAACTCCATACATATAGTACGATGCTGAATGGCATAATTTTTGGATTTAAAGTAAAAATTGATAAAATTAAAGAAACAGAATAGAAGAATAGTAAATTGTATTAAATTAATTCAATCATAATTGAATTAAAACTTTTTACGCTCTGCAACTAAAATAAATTGTGGAAAAATTCGTAAATACACTTAACTAATAACTGTTTTATGCATAAATTCATATCATTAAAATTCTAGCTATGGCCATAGTGTATGTGCGGATGTGTATACCCATGTGTATATGTATGGAAATGTGAATATTTTGGGGCCTGCATTTCGATTTAATTATTTTGTGACGTTGTCATTTTGGCATATAAAATATTTATGCGATTTATGCGCGCATTTCGAATGAGCTAAAATGTATGTGAGATTAATTTTTTTTTGCGGCAGACAGTTAAATTTTTAATTTAAATAAAATCTATTTGCGGCCGCAAATGTGGACATTTCAATAGATTGAATTATTATTTTTCGAAAAATCATTTAACACGTGGCTTATCATAATTCGTGACAGCCTTAAAGCTTTATATCAAATTTATGCTTCCAAACAAGTTGGCAGATTCAGGCATAACTACCTCGCGTATGTACACAACAGACTGAGGGTATAAATAAAGGATGTGATTAATGCAAGTTTAATTAAAATAAATATTCCGGATAACACTGACTCTGACTCTGATGTTGACTCAATAAGAGGATTATCTGCATACCACTGCGTGGCGTTTGAAGAATTATAATTTCATTTTTTTTGTTTTAAAGCATAATGATCGTATTACAATTTTACTTTCGCGTAAGCTGATTACAAGCATAGAGCGAGTTTCACTATTAGTGGGTAGTTAAGGTTATTAAATGCGCTGACATTGCAATTGCCAGAGCGATTGCCAATGCGATTGCCATTGCGATTGCGATTGCGATTGATTGCCATTAAAATACTGTCGCATTATCACTATAATCAAATGCTGATTTGGCACGTCTTCTCGCTTGACTTCACTCTTGGCTTATCCTCTTACCTTTCCTGCAGTCGCTTCGGCTTCATCGCTTTATCTTCAACACATGCTCTTAGTTCAAACAAGTTGTAGCACTTTGCATTTTACAGTTTGCAGTTTTCAGTTTTCAGTTTTCAGTTTTCAGTTTTCAGTTTGCATTTTGTCTGCTGCTTCCTCGTTGTTTTTTGTTGTTGCTGTGTGTTTTTTATGCTTTAAGACAAGTGAAATTGCATATTTGCTTTTATTATAATAAATGCCAATTTAGCTGCCTGCAATTCAATTACGTGAGCACCATGAAATTTTCCCTTTTAGTTTTCGCTTTTTTTTTTGCCATCGATGTGGCTTCGCTTTTTTCGCTTGTTGTTTTTTTTTGGCATTTGCAGCAAAAACGTGCATAGCCTGAGACGCTTTAAGCTGGGCTCATAATCTAAGGCTCATGATCACGGCGAGCGAAACGTGAGCATCGTGAATCAATGCCTGAATCTGGCTATCTGTCTTTCAGTCTCTCTGTCTAACTAACATTGGTAGGCTTAGCATAATTAGCTGTTGCCGTTGGCCACTTTAGCCATAAATTTGCGTTTATAGAAAAATACAGCGATGACGACAACGACTACAACAAAAACAAAAAAATAAAAAAAAAAACTATGCCGCCACGTTTGACTGAATTGGATAATTGTGCACACTATAAACGGCTTGGCTTGGCTTAGCTTGGCTTGTCATGGGCCCAAGAGTACAATAGTTTCCTGTAACTACTTCATACGAACAAGCCATAGCCACAACCCAAGCCTCAGTCCCATCCCAAGCCCAAGCCCAAGTCAAAGTCTAAGCCCTGTTGTGTATCTTTGATCCCAGAAACGTTGCACCGAATGTATGGTCAACTGGAATCTTACGTGATATTGCTTTTAAAAAGGCAATGTTTAGTGTGTGGGGCATTATAATAGCATCTGCCTGAAACCACAATGCAACACTTGAACAAACAAATGCCTATGTGTGGGTGTGTGTGAGTGTGTGTGAGTGTGTGTGAGTGTGTGTGAGTGTGTGCGAGTGCATTGTGAGTATGCGTTAGTTTGTGTAGGTCTATGCATTGCCTAACAACTTTTATGCATTACTGTCTACTGTGTGTGGGCTGGTCGAAAGGAGGCACCTGTCATTTGGTCTTACAAAAGTTGCAATATCAGCACAGTTCACAGACTCGACAGCAACAATATCAAACAACAACAAGTATAACTATATAACATAGTGGCAATAGTAAAGGCAAATGCAATTGCAACTAGTTCAATGTAAATACTACAATGTTAGTTAAAGCAAAACACAAATCGCATCTGGGAATATGTAATTGCAAGTGAATTTAAATGAAATGTGCCACTGATGATAAATGACAAATGACAAATGGCAAACAACAAAATGGCAATTGACAAATGGCACATGACATTTCGTATTTAGTATTTAGTATAATTTGCTGACTTATTGTATGTCTAAGTACCTCAGAGGTTTGTCTGGCTCCAGCTCTCTAACATTTCAATATACTTGTCATTAGTTGCAAATTGGCTTGCTTAACTACTGTAATGAATTTAAATCAATGAACAGACACACATCGTATGTTATATACGGCATATTGATGATGTTGCTGATGTTGCTGTTTGTTGATGCTGATGATGTTGCTGCTATTGTTGATGTTGCTGCTGTTGCTGTGGGATATCAAATAGCAATAATATGCACAACGAAAAGCCACAGATTTAATAGTATTGCTTTTGATTTAGTTTTAGTTTTGGTTATATGGAATGCTAATTAAATCCTATGTTTACCCTTTGCTATTTACAGTTTGTTGTTTTTTGGGCCATATTTGCATATTTTGCAACGAGATCATCGACTATTACCACTACAATTGTCAGCTGGTATTGGGGTAAGTGTTTCCTGTTGGTTTTCATTTAATTTTTGTTTGTTATTCTTTATCGATTGCCTTGTTTTATTATTATTATTGCTTGTTATCGCAAACTCTCTCTTACTCTGTTTCTCTCTCTCTCTCTCTCTCTCTCTCTCTCTCTCTCTCTCTCTCTCTCTCTCTCTCTCTCTCTCTCTCTCTCTCT
>JBANCZ010001557.1:0-20787 GCA_037040025.1 Sphaerogastrella javana | reverse complement strand
ACCTATAGTCGGTAAAGATATAGTGTGTAGTACTATATACTTGCGCTGTTCTATATAAGTATGGCGGTGTTTGTGTGTTTATGTTTATGGGATACAATAAACAATTTAGAACACGTATAAAACATCTAATAACTATGTAATATTATAGACTGTGCGTTGATCGTGAGTATCTGTGTGTGTGTGTGTGGTAAATGTAGTTTTACCTCAACTCCATTCCTTTTCTTGCCTAAGCATATTGGTCTATTCTATATAACCTCTTGTGCGATACATTCAAGACAAGCTCTGAAGTTCCAGCACTACCGGTTACTATCACACATCGTGCCCCTGATTCCGTACCATATTCATTAGTTTCAAGAGATCTTGCTTTCCTGTGTGTTGTATATACTAATTTACTATTGTTTCGATTTACTTTAATGCGGGGTTCACTGTGTTTTTCATAAGCGATCTTCAACCATAAACCAATTCTAATAGAAACTAAAAGCTATGGCCAAGGTTAGGTTAACCCCACATACAGATTAGGTTTATTTCAAATTCATGTATAGATGTTCAATCTCGGATTGATGCCCCAGTATGATGCAAATTGAATGGCGATCGGATAATAAACTGAAGAGTTATACAAAAGAAACAACCGCAATTGTGGAGTTTTGCGCAAGGCTCCACTCTGACTGACCCGTTTCTTTTTCAATAAAAATGTCGAATAGAAATATAAAATGCATTCTATCAAATCTAAATTTCCCTTTCGTATCTCTTATATTGTATTAGCATGTCGTCTGCATGGAATTTTAACTATATTCCTTTTAAAAACCTGTAGACTAGTGTGTGTAAGTGTGTTTAAGTGTGTTAGTGTAGTTTAAAATACTCAACTTTTGTTGAATGCTTTTGCGCTCTACTCGTACAGCTCCTGATTACGACGTGGCGAGGCGGAGGAGGAGGCGCAAGCTGTTGCGGAGGGGCCGTAGCTGAGCTGAGAATCGGTTTTCTTGAGTATGGACACGTGATGAGTGGGTGCATCGTTCGAGCGATTGGTCATCAGGGAGTCCTGTTTGTGGAGAAGACCACGACGTTGATCGGCAAAGGATATAACGGAGTCTTGTTTTACCAACTGATGACGACGCGGCTCCGGACGCTGATCGACAAAGGAGATGACGGAGTCCTGCTTGACGAACTTTTGACGCTTGTCGAGCAGAGAAGTGGGTGCAGCACGACGCGAGTCAATGGAAATGGTGTCCTGCTGGGTAACCGTTGAGTCAAGTGAGCGATCCTGGCCAGTTAAGGCGGCCACACGACGCGCCTCCATGTAAGATACAATCGAATCCTGTTTGGATAGGGAAACCTTGCTGCCATTGCTATCCTGCTGACAGAGCAGACGTCTGGTGCCCGAGGCATCGCTGCATGAGCTCTCCTGCTTGATGAGGAACTGCCTAGAGCCGTGCGAATCCTGCTTGAGCAGCATCTGCTGCGACAGATTGCTATCCTGCTTCATCATCAGGTTGTGTCGACGCAGCGAGTTGTGCTCGTAGATGTAGGAGACGGCGTTGGTCTTGCGCAGACCCGGGCTGCTGGGACTCTTGCGGGAGCTGCTCGGATGATAGGACGACTTACGTGTACTGGTGGTAGAGGAGGCTATGGCCACGTTGTCATAGTATCTGCAAGAGAAAACAGTGGATGAGTGGGGAGAATAAGAACCATATGTACTTGGGTGCACTAACCTGAGTCTGCCGCAGCAGCTGCGCGATTGAATGATGGCCGCAAATCCTCGCCGATACTTCTTGTTGACCGAGTAGAGTATAGGATTGATGCAGCTGTTGGAGGAGCCCAGCCACTGGGCTACCGGCATGACCTTTTTAAGTATCTCGAACTCCTCCTGCGATATGTCCGTTCCGAATTTAATGCGTGCAAAGATCACATACAACGGGAGCCAGGACAACACAAAGAGAATGACCACAGCCACCAGCATTTTGATGACCTTCACCTTGCTCTTCTGCTGCATGCGATCCAACTGGGCGTCCGTGGACAGCTCGCCGGGTATGCTACGCGTGGAGACCTTGATCCAGATGAGCACATAGCAGAGCGTTATCAGCGACATTGGCAGAAGGTAGCAAGCCACCAAATTGGCCAAAAGGAAATACAAATTGCCATCGGTGCCGGGTGGCCAGACTTCCTGACACAAAAACTGTGGCTGGCTGTAGGTGGAGACAAGGGCATCGGAGAATACCTCCTCGGCGGGCACCAGATCGAAGAATAATAGCCACGGTATGGTAGTTACCAGTGCGATTACCCATATACCGATTATCATGATGCGTGCACGTCGCTTTGTCATCTGCTTCAATGGCCACCAGATGGCAATGAACCTGCCCAGATGGAATGGGAATGGTGTGATATGGTATAAAAAGTGAATGCAAAGAAAAGAAAGGAATTTTTCGTATTATTTTTAAACAGCTGCTAAGACGTCGCCTCGTCAAGTATAATGGCAATAATCATTGTCAGGCGGCGACAGGAGCACCCACACAAAGTGTGGGCAGCAAGGAGTCTACTGCACACACACACACACACACACACACATGGCAGACTAAGATGGAGACACAGACGATGACGACACCGGTTTTAGACTCTAAAGCCAGAGAGACAATGATGCAAGGATGAGGCATGCAAAAATATCTTTAGCTGATTAATTCGCACACGCTGGATGCCAGGGTGTTCAGTGCTTAAGCCTTTTTCTTGCTGACTTGTCGCTTTTCAATCTGCCTCACAGTCTATTGAACTCTATGCCAAAAAATAAAAAAGAACAACAACAACTAAAGAAAGGCCCTCTCTCACTTTCTTTCGCTCAACTCTCAACACGTGGCCAGCTCACACTTAGAGCTGCAAACGGGTCTGACGCTGCTTGGAGCCAGATTCTCGCCTGACTCTCGCCTGGTGGCTGGCCGTGTTGCCATTTTTTGCCATAATGAACTGTAATTTGAATAAGAACAGCCAATGCCAGCGCCACTTTTCATTTAGCTTAGTGCTAGCTTATTATTGTGTGGCATCCCACAGTCACCCACCCACAGTGGCCTCCCTAAAGTCGCCTCCCCCAGGCGCAGTTCAATAGACAAGCATCGGTCTGGCACCGTCCGAAAAAAAGGCAAATAATTACGGTTGCAACTGGCTTTTGGACTCTGTATGTCCTCTTTCTCTTACTTTCCCTCTATTCCCTCTCTGTGCAGAGTAATGCTCATTGTGTTATTTTGACTACTTTGTGTCGAGTCTCCTGTCTCCGTGCGCTTTCTCCGACTTTCACAGGCTCTCACTCGCTGTGTGGCATGCAACGTTTTGCTGATAACACAACGGTAATTCCATTAGGGTCCACAAAAGCCACAACAAGCAGAAAGAATTCTGCAAACAGACGCTGAAAGCCAAAGCCAATATTAAATTGTCATAATGTTTATTTATAGGATGCCGAGCGAACGAACTATAGCCCGGCATTAACATAATTTCTATAAAGGGCAACAGCAACACAGTCTAAAGCGGAGTATGGAATGTGGGTGTTTTCGGGGGGTTTGGGGGGGGGTTGTGGTTCTGGTTGAAGTTCACATAACTTACTTTAGTCGTTGTCTTTAATTAAGTCGTTTTTGGCCAAACAATGAGCGCTAGATAACTCAGCTGTAAGTAATATCCAATATGCCGACTTAAAAGTCGCTTCGTCTGGAATTATGAGCAACGGAAGCAGACATACATTACATACGACCCCGTCGTTCCCATCCACGGCGCCTCGTCTAACCCTAATGCTTAACCCCAATATATATATGAGTGTGTGTGTGTGTGTGTGTGTGCTAAAAATATCTTTCTACCCAGTCGTGCATTGTATTCGCTGTGATTTACATAAAGAAACAACAAATTTAATAATTGGCCAGCACTCAGCTCGCTTTTTACAACCCAAGCAACAAAAATACAAGAAAAGAAAAGAATAGAAAAGAATGGCAAAAGCCAAATATACTTCAACTTAGTCTGGGAAGAAGACTCTCTGGGAATCTGCGAAGATATATGGTTAGGTTACTTATACGCACTGTTGACATTTTCGGGCAACTGCCATTGCAATATTCGAGATGCTGTCGCCCGCAGAATAACACAAGGAGCAAAGCCACAGTCAGAGCCCAAAAGGCAAAAAACATCCAGAGAATGGGACACAAAAGCCGCACAGTCATTGGCATAAAACCACAAGTAAATGTGCTCATCCTGCCAATACACTGCTCAAAAACACCCAGCATAAAACTAACATTTTAGAGGCTCTGTATGAAGCCTTGACATGTTTATCATTATATTAAAATAATAATATAAAAAAGGTTTTCAATTCGATGCGAATTGATGAGAAGGTCAGATGAGGAGCAGGACAAAATACATTTTGTAGTCGAATAGTATAGAAAAATAATAATATAATAAATTAGAACAGATCAATTAAGAATAGATTTACACGCGATGATAAATCAGATTTTTTAATAAGCATAGAATATTGAACTACATTAAGCTGAATTCGCTTTGAATTAGTGTCAAATCGAAGACCTTCGATCAAACGAAATGTATCAATTAAAGTGTTACAAATTTATAATTAAGTTATGATAATTTTTGGCTAACATTGATAACATTTGCATACATGCATATGCATATCCATTAACAAAAACAAAATAAAATCGAAGTTGCAACAATTTACAAGGCTGAACGAAGGCTAGAACTTTTCATACAGATACAACAAAGTGTTAGAGCCTCAATATCAACGAACAATTGAGACGATTGAATAAATTTATTATGTAAATTTTACAGAAGGAAAAGCTAAGCTAAAGAAAGTTGTGTTTTGAAAAATATGATATGATTTATGAAACATTTAATTAAGTTTGAAAGTCTATAATTTACAATCCAGGAATACTTTCCGCATTCTCCAGTGATTAGACAATAAACAGATATTTAACTATATGTATCTATGTATCTATAAATCTATAATTAAATGTCTGTATCTTTTTCTCACTGTGTAGCCGAGAAGTGGTTTATGCTTGGGATTTATGTTAATAAGTGTGTGCGTGAGGCAGAGATATATGCCACATACCCTATCTGCTAAACCATTTCTCATGCAGAGCCCTCTCCCAGTAACTCTCCCAATGTCTCATTCTCTTTTTGAGCTACCATAAAACTAAGCACCCTAATTAAATGTCATTGGTTAAGCAAGTGATAAGCGAAAACTGTGCACTATTCGCTTTTGGTGGCTCACTTTTAAATCCAGTACAGATTTGAGGTTTTATCTAACAGATAATAAATCTTAAATTTCGATACAGTCCCGCTTTTACGATGCCTCGTAAAACATGCCTGGGCCAAGTAAATACTAAATAAACTGGACTTAAAGAAAACTTTGTGTTTGTTTCTTGCACAGGACTTGACCAAATCATCAAAAAATGATATACCGCTGCGACTGTATAATGATACGCCCCCTATGTAGCTGGGCGGGGCAACTGGGTGTCGCTCGAAGAGGCCGTCTCTGATTGTCTGCGAAGCTGTCGCTCCGAAATTGATATAAATGAAAGTGCACCATAAAGCAGCCCCTCTCATTATGCCACATGTTGTGGGTTGTGGGTTGTGGGTTGTCGCTTGTGCGATGTGGTATTGGTGCTGCTTGCCACACGTCAAAAATGTTGTCAAATCGTTTTACTGCCACTTGATAAATCAACTGTCCACAAGATATTCTACAGACTTCAAGCTACAGCTCTGCCTCAACCTCCGATGCGTCGGTTGTCAAGAAATCTTTGTCGTTTTTATGATTTTGGTGTTTGGTGGCTTGTTTTGTGTTATATCTTTTTACGATGCAGGAAACACAAGGCGAACATTCGACATAACTTAACAGGCAGAGCGTATCCACATATCATAGCAATGCCGTCTTGTTCAAGGCGACAACGGCCAAAACAATTTCAAAATGCATATATATATATATATATATATATATTATACAATATACGCCTAAGTACATAGATTTATGTGTATACCTACATATATGTATATATATAAATAATTGATTATCACAGCGCGTAATTCCTAATACGTACAAGGCGAGCTGTGAACTTGATCTTGAGACACGGACCGACAGACCGTCAGACAGACGAACAGATTGACACAGACTCTGATTGAGTCTCAGACTCCGACGCCGACTGAGATTGTGGCGCTCAGCCCAGTTGACCAGTTTTCCTAGCCCGCTTGCATTGAGCTTTTCGCGTTCACTTTTCAATCTACAGTGCACGCTCGAAATACTGAATATTTGATTGACACATAAAACTTCAAGGCATAAAGAAATATATCTGCAGCAAGTTTAGCTTGGAACTTGGAACGAAGTGATATATCTGCAACAAGACAACAATTGCGAGAAGACACCAAACTTTGGCTTCTACTATATTCGTGAAGTTCTGTCAAATGCCAACAACATTTTATGTTATAAACATATAATGGTTGAAGTTCGATAGTAAACTGATAGAAAACTAAAGAAAAAGAATCATACATAAACTTAATCATCTGAGCTTAGTTTGGTCTTTGAATAAGAGTTTAATACACAAGGAAAGCATTTCGTTTATACAGCACCTTTTACATTTGGAATAACCAAAGTTTAGCTTTAAGTAGGGCATTGTATATTGCATTTAATAAAGTGAAAATTTAAGTTATTATAAATTGTGCATAGCTATAGTTAGAGTCTTTAAATTTATTATAGATAATTTATAGCTATAGAAAGGTGTATCGTTCACCTTACCAGGTGTGTACCGCCCTGAGCCGTTCAGCTAGAGAGATATGCTAAATTTTCCTATAAAAGCGTTCTCAGATTGACACTTCTCAACAGTTGCAAAACATTTGCTCAGCTTTAAACAAATCCCAAATATCCAAACCCAAGCCCCACCAAACTACAAAATGTTCAAAGTTGTAAGTATGACAAGGGATATCATTCGTTTCCATATATTCTATACTATATTGATGACTAATCCAGCCTCATCTCTTTATGTTTCAGCTGTTCGTTTTCGCTGCTATTGCTGCCCAGGCTTATGCCCATCCTGGCGTGGTAGCTGTGGCACCAGTGGTTCATCATGCCCCCGTGGTGGCTGCCCACGTGGTGCACACACCAATCGTACACCATGGCGCCCATTCGGTGCACTCGTAAGTGCTATTCACCCTCAACGCATGAATAAATCTAATCAGTTGTGCTTTTTGGTTTCTGACCCCCAAGGCATGTGGTGCATCATCCGGTTCCCGTTAAAGTGGTGCACCCTGTTGTCGCCAAGCCCGTGGTGGCAGTGCATCATGTGAAGCCAGTGGTGCCCCTGGTGCCAGTGCATCATGCTGTTCCTGCTGTCGTCGTGCATCATTAAGGCACCCCGATGAAACCCAACTATCCGTGACTCCCCCACCCCGTGCCGCCATCCTTTGACCGTAAGACGCCGCTTGTTACCCTTTACATGAGATTTTGTTGCTCCCAATGATATAAGTGATATGTGTGATCCTAATTGGATGACCATATCTGTTGTTGATTATTATTAAATAGCAAACTGTAGCATATCCGATTCTAATTGGCTTTTAAACATGCTCTCTCCTTCTTCGCAGCGTACCTTAACCCGATCTGCCCACAATAAAAGTTCAATATCCACGTAAATCCAACCAGTTTTTCATTTTGTCATTTTGTCAGTTTGCATTTTTCATTGGTCATTGAACATTTTGAGTATGTTAAAGATAGTATTTGGTCACTTACCTGTCTAGGGATACCGCAATTAGACTGTAAACGGATGCTGCCACCGAGACACCCTGTATGTAGGGCACAAACTTGCACATCAGCCAGCCCAGCATCCAAGCTAAAAATAGAAAACACAAAAAAGTTCAATTCGAGTAGATGCCAAAAGAAAGAGAGGGGCAGTGGTAGAGAATGAGTGTGGCTTGAGTGTGAGAGGGGTAAATATGGCACATAAAAACAATGCAAAAATTATGCTGAGTAACTTTCGGTCATGTCCTCGTCCAACGTCCTGTTCTTAGTCAACGTCTTCTTGGTCTTCGTCTTAGTTTTGGCCATGTTTGCGGTCTTGGTTAACGTTCAATGCTTCATTTTTCTGTTGTTCTTATAATATTGTTATTGTTTTTGCTGGTGTCCTGCCACGTCGTAGTCGTCGTCGTCGTCGTCGTCCTCGTCCCCGTCCACGTCCGCGTCGCCTTTGCTGTCGCTGTTTGTTGACTGAGATTTATGTGCTGCATATCATTCATAATTTGGTGACAAGTCTCAGATTGCGAGCAGCCCAAGCAGTCAGCCCAGCTCAGTCTCAGTCTCGGTCTCTGTCTCAGTCACTATCTCTGTCTCAGTCTCCGCCTCCGTCTCCGTCTTAGACTCACACTTGGACTCAAGTCGGGCCAAAAGGCATTGTTTGTCGTCGTTGTTGGCCAAGTTAATTTGTATTCCCTTTATTTTATTTTGATGAACGATCCAAGATGGAAGACACGATTCACTCTTTATTCCACACGCTTCACAGTCTATGCTGCGGTCATGTCTGCACAGCCTGCCAGCCATTGGCTGATGCCTTATGAGTTGAGGCTACACTGGAAAAAATGCACAAGTCGCTTGACAAGAACAAGTTCAACGACAGAACTGTCTTATCTAGAGCTTCACTTTAAAAACACTCAAATCCTACATGATTAACTCTTAATGAGTTTTGAGGACATCATTTCGTTAAGTGTACTCAAAGCTATTGGCTCTATAGGGTGCTATGAATTTATGCTACTGGCAAATAGCGAATCGCAAATCGCAAATCGCAAATCGCAAATAGCAAATAACTAACTCAACTCAGACACAAAAGGCTGTAAAACACACATAGCAATTGGCACGGCAATTGAGGGCGTGGCACCAAAAGTTTCCTTGGGCTCACACAAGGTTGAATGACAGCCGAACCTCGCTGAACTGTGGCCCAAAACAGACAGAGAGCAAAGGGAGACATGGGAAAGAGGGACAGAGAGAGAGGGAGGGTGCTAAAATCATGTGCGACGCCATGACATATCGAATGGCAATTAAAAGGTAATAATCATAATTACGCTAATAATAAACCCAGGCAATAATGACAGACACAGATCATTAACAGCGCGTGCAAAACAACAGTTCAATGCACCTCATCAGCTCATCGGGTCATCAGGATAAAGGGCAGGGGAAGAGCTTGCAGCTGGGCATCCGCTCGGAGCTCGGAGCTTGGAGCTCGAATCTTCAGCTGTGACTTCTGCTAATTTCCTGTCTCGTTCGCCTGTCTTATCTCGATTTCTTCAGTTATTTTATTATTGTTATTATTATGCATACGCACCGTGCAACCGCATAGCATTTGAATGCTCTTCGAGTTGAGCTGAGCTGAGGCTAAGGAACGAGCCAATAAAAGCTAAATTTAATGTGATTTGCCACATAAAAATATAAATATTATTTGTATTTCGTTTCTCTTTTCTTTGGCGTTGAACCTTTTCCAAAGAAGAGCAGGAGCATTACACTCCTTTGGCCAGGCTCAATGCCCATTCAGCACATGTGAGCAAACACCAGGACAAACAGGATTCACAGGACACACACAGGACTCACCCAGGAGTCACCCAGGACACTTAAGCAGTGTGGCTTGCTGCCCACAAAGCTTAAATAGATTTCGATTTCTATTGCTATTGCTATTGCTATTTTTATTTTTATTTTCTATTTGTCTGTCTGTTTGAGTCTATTTTTTATATTCAGTTTGGTCCTTTGGGGACTGGCCGGAGGCAACCTGCAAGTGCAACAGACTGAAAATCGAATAAAATAGTCACAGCACATTAATATTTTTGGCTATTTATTTCATCTGAAGCTGATAAACTTTGATTTATCGTCGCACCACATAAATAAACACTAACACTACTCAGATGAAATATCAAAAAGACAAAAAATGGCACAACGAAAATTTGTCCATCTCTTCTTGTGGTAGATGGTGTCCAAAAGATTGTCACTCGGAATTAATAAAGCCACAAACATCTACTGGGAAATCTGACAAGAACGAACAACTTTTAAATTAGCAGACATTGCACTCATTCATCTCAAACATCTCGACCAAAATCTGAACATCTCGAAAGACTTTTTGCTTACTTTCAACTGAAGGAATTGTTCGATGAATTTAATACAATATATTTAATATGTTGACTAAGCTAAAGTATAAATTAAATTTATCCCAGTTAAACATTATAACCGAACATGATATGCAGTTAAATAATCTAGTGCTTTATGGTTACCAAGGGTGTGGTATATCTCATGGAAATGAGCTCTTCAGACTACAGACTACAGGCGTTGCGTTGTTAACGTGTTTTGCACAATATTGATGGAGTACAAGCGATAAATTCCAATCGATATGTACAGCTTATCACTAGCAGCCTTCACTCTTCGATGTCCTCCAAGCTGAGACAGCCTTCGATGTCAGGCAGTGGCAGTGGAAATGCCACGAACCCCCCAACTGAAGCCTTTATCACATTTCTTGGAGAACTTCGCGACGGCTTTGCCCGCCTACAAAACCGCGTTGATGTGGGCATTCTGGTTAGCTGTTCCTTTTTTTTCCTCTTCCTCTTTGCATTGTTTAACAGTTTGTAGCGGTGATAATGCCAAGGACAACGTGGAGGAGGCTTATCATTGGCATAAAGTAGGGGACATAAACTTAATGAAATAATCAGGCGTAACAAATGCGACGAGGGTTCGATTGAAATGGGCGTGCAAAATGAAAATGGAAACGGTTATGGATAGGAAAATGCGTTATTGTTATTATGATTATCATCACTGGAGTCGGCGTCACGTCCTACACTTGGCAACATTTTGCCTTTTCCTTTGCCAGACAGTCAAGCTGTCAGCCAGATCCTGGCTTCTAAATTGAATACACCACAAGACGCCCAAGTCGTTCCTGCTTCGATTTTCCTATTTGGATGGTCGAATACATAAATACTCTTACGAATAAATAAACAACGTATAGTACTTGTAAATAACATGCATACTTGATTCGTTATTAGAATTTGTTATAATATATTCTTGTCTATAATTCAATCCCTTTAATCCTCTAGAAACAGTAGTCATATCCTGAGAATTCTATGCCTCCTAGTTGTATATGATGTACAAGACTTGTCGCCCATTCCGCATGCTCTGCGTCAGTTGGGGATAGAGTATACAGAATACAGCCGTCTAAGCATGAAGCACCACAGCTGAAGAAGAACCTATAGCTGTGGCTGTAGATAGAACAGAAGCTGGAGCTGAAGCTGTTGCCTCTGGCGGCATCACGTAGCAACTAAATTAAAATACAATCGGGCAATCGAGCAAATGGGCAACTCGAAGAAAAATGACTTTATCAACAAGCCGTAGAAGTCGCTGTCTCAGTCGTCGTCGCACCTCGGCAATGGGGCTAAGGCTCCGTCGAAGTGCGAAGTTTTAGCTGTGGCTACGGATAGATCCGTACGCATTACGCATACGCCGCGTGTAGCGCGAGGCACAAATCACGTGCTGCGCTTTTAATGAATAAAACCGGGAGGAAAACGTGACTTCAAAATGAAATGAGTCCAATGAAAATGCAGTTAAAGTTCATAATGATAACGATTTGGCATTGATAAGTCATGTGTCATGGCTCTGCGATCTGGTGGGGCTGTGGGTGCTGCCTATAAAAATCCAATTAGAAAATGCCAAGCCAACCGTGTGGCAGAGCGGGCTGGGGCGCGGGACAGGTTAAAGGACATGTAATGCACGTCTCAAGGTACCAGCGAAATCAATTCATTTCGCATTTTATTGGTTTCCCCCAACACACATTCGAACACACACAAACACACGTAAAAAGCAGCTGAAGTTGCAGTTAAAACAGCGGCCCTGCCTAGCCCAGGTAACACACAATACACACACACACACACACAGAAACAAACGCATATACACACACGCAGACAAATACACACACAGTGTGTATGCATGTATGTGTGTGTGTGTGTGTGTGTGTATAACCCTGACTATTAGGTTGTCGAGCAAAAATATTTAGGTCAATTCATCCAGCCGCAAAGCGTGGCAAGAGCCTTGAATGCAAACAACCTTCCACATTGCAAATTTTCTGAGGCTGAAAAGGTGTGCTTAGATAATGACACTACTACCAATATGTACACCATTATACGCTTTATATATAGATACTTCTCCCAGCCCATCCCCAGCTCGCTCTGTTAGCTCTGTCACTCCCTCTTTTTCCCAACTGTTGACCATGTGTTTGCTTTGGTTGTTACTGTCTTGACGGTTTTTGCATTCACTGCACTTGGCAGTATTTTTTATTTGGGCCCTAAACTCTTCGTCTCCGACTCCGTCTCCTTCCCCATCATGGTGTCCTTCCCTGCCTCCGTGTCGGTTTCGCTCGATTTATTGTTGCCTGCCAATTTTCTTTTTCAATTTTCCCTTTTTTCCTGCTGCAGCTGCGTCTGGGCCTGTGCGAATCGCCCACTGTCCACTGCCACCACTCATCGTCTACAGACCACCCACTTGCCGCCCACTGAGTGACCCACTAAACATTCGGCTTGTCCGACCCCTGCGCCTATGCTGAATTTGTGAAATTAGGTCAGTTCTGTGTCGATGATCCTTCAGGCCAGCCCACACCCAGCCAGACCAAGCCCACATCCCACATCGAACGTTTGCCCATTGAGAGCGAGAGCAAGAGACAGCGCGAATGCGCACTGATACACACTCAAGCAGACACACACACACACGTATTCACATACTCACACTAATACACTTATACTCATACTCTCTGCAAACATGGACTGCATTCAGCTCATTCACTTTTTCCACTGGATTCGTACTGTTTGCCATTCGGGTTCATTTCGTTTACTACGACCCCCACAGCCGTACCCCACATCGACCAACACCCTTACCTACCAGCTTGCCAGTCCCAACCCCACAGTCTGCAATTCTTGTCTCTTTCTCACCTGTGCCATTCACTTCGTTCAATTCGCCTCAATCGTCTTTTCTTCTTCGCTCTCCTTCTCTGAGGCAGCTCTATTTAATTGGCAAAAGTTTCCGCCAGAGCCTAAACTACAATAAAGGCGGCCAAGTGACTTTGTTGTTGGGCTAGGTTTTCACTTGCCTGTTCCATAAGGTAGGTCTGGGTCTCGAGCTGTATAGGGTAGGGGCGCTAGGGTTGAGAGGGTGGCAGGGGTGCCAGTTCTGACATGTCATGCATTACAATCGGCGTTTGATTTCTGAAGGATTTCTGATCAGTTGTTCGTTCTGTTACCATTATTTTGCTTGGTAACAGGCGACTTAGTCCCAACCCTAAGCAGTTGACAAGCTTACACTCACACACACACACACCAATATACCAACACACCTGCAGAGATACCTTTAGTCGCACTCAGCCAAGACAGATACCAAGGCAATGTAAATTTATTAAAATTATTAAACCTCTTACAATTATGCGTAACCTCGTTTATTGGGGTCAAAACTTAAGTGGCCTCTGTATGTATGTGTGTGAGTATGCGTATGTGTGCGTGTGTGTGTAGGGGTGACAAATAGACCCTTTAATTAAGTAGACACCTGAACAGGACATTTATTTTAGTCACTGATAGGTGGAAGCTTATCAAAATAGAAAGCCGTATATCTATTTATAGGTTGAACAAATTACAGCAGAGCCTTGTATAAATAGAATGAAATAATACCTTATACTATATTATTAGTGTGACTATTTGGGGATATTCGGGATATGGTGCGCACGACTGTTGTGCTGCTGTTGTTTTTTTTTTCTGTGGAGGATTCAATTCAATTGAAACCCTTGACAATAACTAATGATGTTGATGTTGTTTTGAAATACCAAAGAAAACACTCGGGAGTAGCAATTGCAATTGAGGACTCCTTCTTACACCCAAAAGTGGATATAAAGGGCAATAAGGATTGATATACCTAATAAATAAGGTCAACTGAATTAAAATCAATCTATCTGAATATGCAATGGACTGACGACTCGAACGGGTTGCCAAATTTGATTTATACACACGGTCGAGAAGTCGATCAATGTCATGCTAAATTGATGTATTAAATGATGCTGAAATGGTTATTGATTAAACTACACCATAGTTCGCTATAGTCTATTAGCACTGTATGTAAAAAGGAATACTGAATGGAAAACATCGTTCATGTGACATGCAACCGTAGAAAAAGTTCCATTTGAAATAGCCAAGAGAGAAGAGGCAGCGGATGAACTCATCATGTGATTTACTTCCTGTTGTTGTTAAATTTTTGTGTTGTTATTGTTGTATTCGTTGGACCCTATATTATTTACAAGGTTATAAAAACTGAGTGTAATTGCATAAGAATTTATGTAGATGACATGGCATGGGTAACAGCTCGGCTGTCCCGGCCATAAAACTGATGATAATGTATGCCAATAATTCAGAATGCTTTCGCTTTCGTTTGCCATTCGTTGTGAGATTCATTTCCATGCGAGTGTACTCAGTATTTATGCTGTTGCCATTAGCATTAAGCTTTATGCTGCTCTGCTGTCGACAAATTGCGCATACGCCATGTGTCGTTGGCCGAGCCTAATCCATGTCTCGATTAATTGCAATGCATTAATTCTGCTACAGAAAAACGCAAAACATGAAACACAAAACACAAAACGCAAAACGAAAGACGACACCAAAGAGGAGCAAAGAGAAAGAAGATGAAGAGCCGTAAGACGTGTCAGTTAATGGCGTTAATGACCGTCAAATAAATCTCAGACTAACTGGGCGTACTAAACGATACAATAAACAAAGGCTGCCAATCGGAATAGGTAAGAATGCGGTGTTTGATTGGAATATGTATCGATAACTAGGCATATTGAACATTTCGATTAGCTATCGACTAGACTGTGGCATAAATGATGAATGTCATTATTGCTTGGCATGAACTGTAGGCAAATATATCGATAACTAAGCTCTTCATCGGTTCCTTCGATTGGCAACACTCATCATTATGATCAAGCTGTGACACTTGTTTTACATATGTACCGATAACTGAGTATTTCATTGACCATTTCGATAATATTTCAAATTAATATCGAAAATGTATTTTCATGTTTGGGAAATAAATGATGCGATTTTCATTGGGGATGATAATGATTTTGGATGTGATTTTCGTAAGTAGATGTATCGATAGCTTAAGGTGTTATTGATCGTTTAGAATGAATGATCAACTTCTCCTAAATATAGTGTTAGTTATACTTACGAACAAATATGTTGCCGATGAGAGTGGCCGGCAGACAGAAGACAATCACCAGGATGTCAGCGATGGCGAGGTTCACGATGAAATAGTTGGTGACGGTGCGCATACGTGGGGCGCGGAGGACGACGGCAATGACGAAGCTATTGCCAACCAGACCCACTAGGAACACCAGGATATAGGCCACACAGTAGACAATGGACATGGCCAAGGAGTGACGGTAGAGCGGATCGAAACCAAAGTCCCCATTGCCATCGAGCTGCTCCCAGCGCAGAACGCTGTCGTTGTAGGACCTGGTGGCTGCCGCCGAGATGAGACTCGTTGTGGCCGGGGACATGTTCAGTAAGTTGGCATAATAAGTGGATGATGTGGCATCCGCAATGGCAACGGCACGCATAGTTGAGGCCAGCGACAAATGGGAAGTTGTTGATGCTGCTCTTGTTACTGCTGCTGCGGTAGCTGTTGCTGTTGCTGTTGCTGTTGTAATGCCGGTGCTGCTGTTGCTTGTGGTTGCTGCCGCAATGCGTGATAACAGTGAGCTGGCGGCAGGCGCCACAGTTGCCGTTGCGGTGGTCAGAACGGCACCCAGCAGCGAATCCTTAATAGGGCCGTTACTCAATTTAATAGCACCCGACGTGCTCAACAAGGAGCTGACACTATCAACAATGTTGCTGCTGCCACTGGCAATGTTGCTGTTGCTGTTGCTGTTACTGTTGTTGCTGCTGCTGCTGCTTAGCATTTCGTTGAAATTCAAGAGATTCTGCAAATCGACGAAATTATGCGTGAAATTATTAGAGCTCCCTGCGTCCAGCATCATTTCGCCTGGCTCTGACATGGCCCAGACCCTCTGCCCCGCCTCTAACTCTGCCTCAGCCTCCGCCGCTGCTGTTGTCGCAATGTCTCTTGGGGCTGTTGCTGTTGCTGTTGCCGTTGCTGTTGATGCTGCTCCTCCGACTGCTGTCGTCGGGGTGTCGCCAGTTGTATGGCTTCTGTGCTTACGTTTTCGCATTCGACCGCCATTCACTGCCATCGCTAGGGGATTGCTCCTGCTCCTTCCGCTTCTTCTTGATTAGCCGCTGTCTAATAGTTATGTTTATCTCTATCTTTATCTTTATAGTATGTATATATATATCCGAATGAGGACTTTCTGTCACTGTTATTTATTTATTTTTATTATTATTTCAATTGGGTTACAGCTGCCTTAGAAAAAGTCTATAAAATTGGCGTCACTTTTTTAAAAAAATATATCCATTTTTATGTTTCTATATATATATATATAGATATATATCTTAGGAGTTCCCAGTCAAAATTTCAAGCTGTTGTAATAGTTGTAGTTGTAGTTGTAGTTGTAGTTATACTTTTAGTAGTAGCTGTAGTTGTAGTTCTATTTGTATTTTTAGTTTGTAGGGGGTTTCATGGATATGTAGATATTTTTCGTGGCTGTTTCGAATTAAGCAATATTCAATTAACTTTTGCACAAACATTGTATATATATACATTGTATATATATATTTATTTATGTGTGTGTGTGTGTGTGTTGCACAACACTAGCAATTTGAAGCGTTACCCAAGGTTGATATATGCATTTCCATTTCGCAAAATTATTTGTGAGCTACATACAGTGAACTAAATCGATTAATTTTATTCTAGGCGATGCCACAATTCTCATTTGAAAAATACCATAGTGAAATATAAAAAAAAATTAAATTAAATAAAAATTTAATTATTAAATTATTATATACTCTATATATATATATATATATAATTGTAAATAATATTCAGTTTGTTTAGAGCATAAATCTCCTACTCGAAAAATCAACATAAATTATGCTTCTTGATGCCATTGAACAACAAATTAATGTTCTTAAGTTATATTTAATTAAATATAAGTTTGAATTTTACTTAAAGACACTTATCTATAATATATAAAAATCTATATAAAATCATATAAATTTCTAAAGTTAAGATTTTTACATTATAGTTTTGAAATCAATTTCTCGGTTATTTCTTCGATTTAAAATTTAATAGAATATTTAAAAAATTTTGTTTGCAATATATCACTAATGGAGAGTTCACTGTACCTGGCCACAAAGGAAAAAAGGAAAAATTGCCAAAAGGAACAATTGTAGCGATTGTCGAATAGCGGCTTCATGTTGTTATTGTTGCTATTATTTTTCGGATTGTTTTTGGGCTGTTCGTCAGGTTGTCGTTGATATTTGGTCGTTGGTCGTTTAGGGGGTTTGACACGTCGCCTTGAGGGCTAAGGGAAGCACTACGAGAACTCAAACTAAAACACAAACGCAGAGTCAAACAGAAACTCAACTCAGCCCCAAGGACTTCTGTGTGCATATTTTAGATAAGGCCAAGCGTTGGTTCTGCTGCTCTGCTATTCTGCCCTGGACACATGGTTAGCAGGCATGGATAGCATTGAACAAGCCCAAAAAACCCGAGTGCAATGCCTACAGCAGAGCAGCAGATGGTGGGGGAGCAACAGCAGCAGCAGCAGCAGAAGCTGAGCTCAGGGACAGGGACATGGTCAAACATTCACACATGCGCATCGAATCCAAAGGCAGCGCGTGGTCATTATTAACTAATTGAAATGTCATTATGCCTTTTATTATTATTGTTTTTTTTTTCTATAAATAAACAATTTTTTTTTTGTTCTTGGCATGTCAAATGTTTTTGGCACAATTGCACTTTGACCTCAAAGCCAAAGATAGAGTGAGAGAGACGGAGAGAGAGAGAGAGAGCGAGCGATTCGATTTCGTTGAACAACGGAACAATTGAACCCAATGAAGGCAAAATAAAAGTTCCATTAAGCACAACTGCCAAATGCACGCAGAACCCTACAATCCCCCTCCCCTCCCCAGCCCACACTCGACTTTCTTTTGTGATAACATTATTATTATTATTATTATTATTATTACTCTTACTATAATGCTTCTTGTTTTCTTTTCTCTATTTTTTGGGCTTTGCTTTTGAATGGGCAGATAAAACGCTCGACAGCAGCCCCATTAGAAAATAATCGAAGTCGAAATATATAAATCGAAAAATTCTACGCACACACACACATGCACTTACACTAATATACACTCACTCACACACATACACACACATTGGCTGAAGTAAAAGAAGCGTGCAAGTGCTTCAAAATTAATTGTGCGCTTCATGCTGTGCGGTTTGCTCTCAAAACCAACAACATCATTATCCACATCATCAACGACAACAACAACAACAGCCACACTGATTAGAACAACAACATGAATTAGTTCAACTGTTGGCCAAATTAAAACAAGCTGTTTACAAATTGTTCACAGGCCATAAGCCCAAGACGGACTAATTGGGTTTGCCACGGATCATTTGGGTTAAAAACTGCATATAACTTCAAGAAGTGCGAATGTTTGTGTGTGTGTGTGTGTGGTGATGTTTGTTGTGCACACACCCACACACACCTACACACACACACAGAGCTAAAATCCTACACACACCCACATAATTACACTCAGCTGTCCGTATTTCCGTATTTCGACCCACGGCGATTTGGCGATTTGTGCGTTCACCTTTGCTGCGATTTCAGCGATTTTAGCGATTTAGCGATTTCTGCGCGTTTTTTGGGTGCCCGCGAGTTGTGTTGGGTGTCGCGTCTGAGGGAGCACTGCTGCAAATGCTGCACGGTTCAGCTTATTTCACTTGTTTCGCATATTCCACTGCTGGCTCTAGCCAGATAACAGTGCCAAGCCCGAGCCCGAGACCGAGCCCGAGCCCGACATCCCACGACGCCCTCAGCTCGAGTTGACCGAGACGCGACCCGAACGAAGAGCCGAAGCAAATGTAGGTCCTTCTAGCCAAGCCGCGCACCCGCCGCCAACAGCCAAAAGCCAACAGGCTAAAGCTTAGTCTGCACTCAAAATGTGTGCGAGTGTGTGTGAGTGTTTGTGTGAGTGTATGTATGAGTGTGGGCGGGTATGGGGCATTCGCGCGTCCTTGTCGTCTGTGTACACTCGCGCGCCCACAGAGCAGCAATTGGGAACGGCCTGAGTGTATGTGAGTGTGTGTGAGTGTATGTGAGTGTGAGTGTGTGTGAATATATATGTGTGAGTGTATGTGTGAGTGTATGTGTGAGTGTTTGTGTGAGTGTGTGCGTGTGTTTGGCCCTCAAAATGCATTCGACAGAGTTATGCTACAACAAATTTCTTTACGCTTTTTTCTCTTCATCTTCCTCATCTTCTTCTTCCTCCTTAGCAGGCTGTAACATATAACTTTGTAGGCTCAAAAGCAACAGAAAAAAAAATAACAAAAAAAAAAGAGGAAAACGAGAGGAAAAAAAAGAAAAATTGAAGGACCACTTTTGGCAATACGCAAGGTTAAAATTGCGAAAATGTCAGGGAAAACGTCTGTCAGAGCAAGCAGCAGCAGTAGCAGCAGGAGAAAGAGGAGGAGGAGGAACAGCGCGGGGGAGGCTGCAAGCCAAATTTAATATTATATCATATAGCAAACTTACGCCGATTATAGCAGAAATTATACACAAACCTAGATATTTAATTCTTGGAATTAAACATAATCAAAATTGATATAGTTTAAGTATAAATTTATGCAACAATTTGCGATGGCATTTTAACAATTTTCATATCAAAAATTCTAGTTCTAGGCAAAGTGAATTTTCGAAATACTTTTCAGATCGATAGCAGTAACAGTGAATGTAAAAAGTTTACCTCCAAGCCCCCAAAAACAACAGCAATAATAAAACATGTAACCTGCTGGGCAAATACTCGCACAATAAAAGCAGAGAGCGAAAGTAAATACGTTTATTATGCCATTTGCCAGTGTTGCCCTTTCTCCCCATTTTCCTCTTCCCCTTTTCCCTTTTCCCTTTTCCCTTTTTCCTTTTCCCTTTTCCATTCACCCTTTCCCCTTCACCCTTTCCGCTCTTGCCTTTTCGCTCGCTTTTTTTTGGTATTGTTGCACTGCCGCAGGAAACAAAACAAAAGGGAAAGACAACAAAACAGAATGAGAAAACAAAAAACACAAAAAAAAACAAGCAACAAGCTGCCTGAACTGAGCAGAGCTTGGCAAAAACTGAGTAGAATTGCTCTTGTCTATCATTGCAGATACACACGGGCGCCCACGGCGTATACGCAATTTCCGTGAGCTTCCTTTATTATGCCAGTCGTTCTCTTCGCTTTTTTTTGGGATTTTTCTTTGGTATTTTTCTGTGTGTTATTGTTAGTGTTGTTGGTATTGTTTATGTTATTGTTGTTTGCGCCAATTGCCGCCACATGTTTACTTAAGACTTTGATGCCTTCTTCTGATGGTTTCCGCCTCGGAGCTAAGGCCTATTGCTGCGTTTCCTTACGAGCCAAGTCCGAATCCTACGTCCTATAGTGGCTCTTCCGTTCGTCTTAGACGTAGTCGTATCCATAGCCGGACCCGGACCCGGACATTAGGGTGCGCTTAGCCGCACTAAGCTGGGCAAGCAATTAAAATCTCTGCTGCCTAATGAAATCCCCATACTTTGACCTCTCCCTTACTCTCTCTTTCTCTCTCTCTCTCTCTCTCTCTCTCTC
>JBANCZ010001556.1:0-20793 GCA_037040025.1 Sphaerogastrella javana | reverse complement strand
GTAACTGGAAGTCGTACCTATATATGTATATGTATATGTATATGTATTTGTATCCGTATCTGTATCTGTATCTGTATCTATCTGTTCAGAGCTAATTAAAAAGAAAAAACATACAAACTCAATACCAAATTCGGTAGAAAAGTGAAAAAAATATAGGGGCGTTTGACAGAGTTTTGTGCTCGGATTTCCGCTAGAGAAATTTTTTAATTTAAGCTGGAGATACATAAACATGGGTATTTATATATATAAATAATATACATATATATTGAATATTATGTACAGATATGCGGAAATGCTAAGTAATTAACCGTTTAAATAGTTGGACACACTGTATAGCTGATATGATGAATGATTTTCATGTTATGGGAGAATAAGTTTTACCTTATGTTATCTTTTAATCAGCTGATTGAGTTATGATGAAAATATAAGGTGACTGTGAAGATACGGAAGTATTATTATTCGCAAATACCGAGTCACTTTAAAGGAAATTTTATTGAGCTGACAGCCCACAGTTGGGCTCACTAACAGCCTCCAGAGGTTCGTAGTTTCATTGAGATCGACATCAGCAAAATGAAAACAATTTTCAATTTCAAGATAAACAGCAGCCCGCAGCTGATCGTTAACTACAGACTCTTGGCTGGAAGTCGCTGCCGGCTACGTCATAGTCACAATTGTCATTGTTGGGGTTAGCCCACAAGCAGTCGGTATCTGAGCTCTGTCAGCTCGAGCTCTCTATATAAGGCGGCGATTTTGTCTGTATTGAGCTTAATTCACAAAGCGCAAATATCGCGTACGGACGTTTAGAGAACGCGGCGAATTGAAACAAAAATCAACGGAATTTGCTTATATTCGCAACGCGCTGCTGCATCCTGCCAAAGGGAAACCTCAACACACATACTCTCACAAATTTAAGATGACTCTTGTACCAGCTACAAACAACTCGGATTGGGATCTGTGGGATTATCGTCGACGATTATGGCGCGACTGGGATCTTGCTGCCGACTGGGATTTACCCTATTGGAAGCGTTTGTCTCGAGTGGGATCTGCGCCTGATCTAAGCCGTGTTATTGTAGGCAAGGACGGCTTCGAGGCGAATGTGGACGTTCATCAATTTAAGCCCTATGAGATTTCGGTCAAGACGACAGGAGATACGGTTATCGTAGAGGCTAAGCATGAGAAGCGACGCGATGGCGATAGCTTCGTCGGTCGCCACATTGTGAAGCGTTTCGTCCTGCCTCGGGGATACTATCCCAACGATGTGCGATCCGAACTCTCTTCAGATGGAATCCTGACAGTGCGCTGTCCACCCTATCTGAGCAATGAGCGCAGCGTCTACGTTCGCCAAGTAGGACCTTCATACTTGAGCATAAAAAACTAATTCACACACACCCTTAACAATTATTTAACGTTATGAAACGAATTTGGAGTCAGGTGGATCAGTTTGTGTGTTTTTGTTAATATTTTTGAGTTTGTGTTTTCAAAAATGGCACTCGAAAAACGAAATTGTTCACATTTAAATTTAATTTAAGATAAGTATAATTTGTCAAACGCTTTGCCAATTGGACTTTTTTGTAATTAACAAAAACATTTTAAGTTAAATAAAATAAAAGTTTAATTTATTAAAACCCCTCAAACCAAACAAAAAAAAGAAAAAAATATTAAGTGGTTTTTATCATTTGGTTTATTATGATTCTTTTAGTCTGCACAATACAAATGGTAGCCCTTGCAATTTATAACGAGTCTTAATGAATTTAAAAATATATGAGTTACCCACTTAAAGCCAGTAGTTCTATATACAACGCCATTGGGCGATTTCCGCAAATACCAACTAGGGTAAACTTAAAATGTAAATAGAGTAGTCAACAACAACAACAACAACAACAACACGCACACTAATAATAACCACCACAAAAACAACTCGACGTGGAAAACTAAAGCACCACATAGCCTACGCACTTGATATGTTGTGTACTAACACTAGATATATTTTTATATGTGTATGTTGTAAAAAGAACTCGGGCACAATTTGTAGACTACAAGATAGATAGATAGATCTGACAGCTGACCATAATGGTCAAGAGAAAAAATGCAAAAAAAAAACCCATCAGAAAATAAACAAAGTTTCACGCCCACAAATCGACGCGTTTTAAAACTTTAAGGCTACAAGCATGCATGTCTGACTTTGGCTGGTTTTAGGTCAATCATTAAAGCTGGTTCATCCATTGTTAAGCATTAAAACTATGTGTACTAAACAATTAATTTGTCAATCAAATAGTAAACCTTAGATACTTTCAGAGTCTAATTAATTACTAGTATTTGTTCTGAGCAACAAACACTTTGTTTAGTGTTGCTTGGGACAGGGCGTGCCATAACCATTTTCGTAACTTAATTTCATTTATTTTATTTTCTTTTTGTTGCTATTTATCGCTGAATTTGGTTTTAATTCAAATTAAGATATAAGGTATATCTAAGTTGAAGATTCCTCTGATTTTATATATGTAATTGGGTATATAATTCATACGATGTATCATTAAGGTTAAAGCTTTTCCTATATGGGTTGAATCGACTTTTTTTTTATATACGTAACTTAATAAAAAGTAACAACAAAAAGAACAACAGCAGCAATATAAATAACAATAACAACTACGGCAACTACAAAACAAAACATGTTTGAGGCAAGCCAAATATGTAGCAGACTCGCGAGTTTACCACACCTACGCGACTTTTGTACCCCATTCCCATTCCCCTAATCGAGAACGTATTTAGTTTTAATTAAAAACAATTTAGCTGCTTGAGACCACTGTATATCTATGTATTGTATACAAATAAATACAGATACACACATTTATATATATAGACATAAGCTATATTATTAGCGGCGCATTTGATTTAATGATTGCACGTCTTCTTATGTAATGAATTATAAATTTAAAAAAAAAAATTGTTTATATTAATAATATTATATACACATGTATTTAATTTCGACAGCTTACCTACAAATCAAACGGTGGGCATGAGATGTGACGTTATCTCTTTATAGAGCTGTATTCAATTTTCACATCAAGTTCAATGCGATGTAACTGTAACATGCTCCTTGGCACTGACAGAAAAACAAAAGCAAGACATCAGAATAGTCATCAATTTCTCACGCATTTTTTATGATGATCATGATGATGGGTCTGATGATGATGAGCATGACAATAATGATTTTATGCATAGAGGCATCTTAAAATAGGCCTGTTCTATTCTCCCAATGTCTCCCTTTGAACGTAGAAGACACTCGGTGCGACTCTCGCACTAATTTGCTTTATGAAACAATATTAAAGATCAGCGTATATATTTTTGTTAGGCGAGAAAATTCTTATACCTATTCTTGTCCGTACTCCCTGACTGGTGTCTCTCAGTCTTGCCTGGGCGGTCATCGGGAACGGTGCGTTTTCTTTTCTAAAATTATTTTTTATGGATATGAAGGATACAGTGTGTGCTTCAGAGTTTCATCTACAATCGTAGAGGCATTGATTAATTAATTTCATAAGTTGAAAGTGTGTTCTGCAGAGTGTTCTTATCGCGTTGACAAATGTAAAATACTTTTGTCTATATCAATAATACGTACATATATACGAATATGACCAATGCGTGTGGTTTGATTATGTGTGTGTTCTATTTTTAAAGGCGTCTGTTAATCTTTATGGATTTTTATTCCAACTATACCAATTCACGCATATATATTTTTTAAGTTTCTGCCTATCTCAAAATGTTTCAAAATTAAAATAATAATAAATATGTTGTTTTATTTTTAAAGACACATAATAATAATATTGACGCGTTTTCTAAACAATATTCAAAGGTCTAAACTAATCATGCTGCCAGCACACTTGGTTCTGTTTGTACTGAGTTGCATTATATTTACTGGAGGTAAGTAGGCGACTGAAAGAAGTAGTAGTTAGTTGGTTGGTGTCGCCAACAATATCATTCAAAACGGAAGACCAGTAGGTAAAATTAGCATTGGTTTAAATTGTACTTACTTTGAAATTGATGAATTTTTAGTATATTTATTTCCGATGTGAACTGACATATGAGTCATCCGGTCTTGAAGAAATGCAAAACTTCGTGTGCGATAAAAAAATATAAACAGAAATCATTTCAAGAAAATCATTTTTTATAATATTTAATGAATTAGTAGCATATTGCTTACCAAATGTATATATTCATTTTATGACAAAAGATATAAATATATTTTAAGTTCATCATTAACGTTCTTAATTTTAATGTTTTTATAAGAAAATACCTTTGCAGAGTATAAAGTATTCGACTATAGCACACAGTTTTTTATTCAATAAACGGTTGCTTAATATTTCAAACAGAAATAATAGGTCGATGAATCACTGCGTTATTGTGTGCCACGACACATCTTTAGTATTATGAATATCCCCACACGCCCTCCGAATTGTCCACTAAATTGCCGGCGTTTACAAACTAGACGCATTAAAACCGATCATAAATTTTCCGTATAGACAAAAATAAACATAATGACAACGAAAATTTTTTTAGCAAAGCTTTAAGAGATTAGTTTTAGCTACATTTTAGTTGGTTTTTCGATTGGTAGTTCTTTCTTGTTTTTAGAATAAGGGACCCTCTTAGCTCGTCCAGGGATTAACCGGCTTAAATTTTGCAGTCACGAATGCCGTCTATGAGGATTGCCAAACGCCACCCCCAGTGGATAATGCCAGGGCTGAGCTGGTCGAGAATCATGAGAACCACATGAACACTGCAGTCTACAGCTGTGCGGTGGGTTATGCCTTAAAAGGACCCAGGGAGCTTATTTGTAATGTGGACACCCAAGAATGGCTGGGTGATCCACCTACTTGTATTAAGCCGAAAGGTAAATTTGATTGAGTGTATACTTTAAGAAGGGTATCATTTTTGATTATTCGTGGAAGTACCAATGTATTCTCAGTTAAGTTAATTCACACATTTGAATCAGCTACCCTTGAATAAATAAATTAATTATTTTAAATAGTAACAGCGCAAAAGGATCGGAAAAATAAATTGCTGGCTGTTTTAGAGGATTTGAGTGTTAGCAGTGACATGGCCGAACAGTTGGATGTCAGCTGTATACAGGCTAAGGTGCAGGCACCAGAAATTAGCCATGGTATTGTCTCTAAGTATGAACGGCGCCGCCGTGGCGAAAAGATCTTTTTGGTGGCCTATTACACCTGCAACGACAATTATGACTTCGAAAAAATCCAGGTGACTGCACTCTACTGCAGCATTAAGCAGTGGGTGGGAGAGTTACCCACTTGCTTGCCACGTGCGGATTACACCGACGACGTTGATGGCAACACAGATGACGATGATAATATATACGATGAAGATTATGAACCGCTGGACGACGATGGCGAAGATTTAGATAGCGAGAGTCAATTGGAAGACAGTCTGGATCCAGTAGCCCCACCTCCACCACCGCCACCAGTTCAAAGTGAGGCACTGCCTGCTGAACAAATACCAGAACTTACATCTGAGACCAACAACTTATCTTCAGACACCGACACTGGAATAGCAACTGCGCGTTCAACCGAGGTACAACCAACTACTGTTGATCAGGTTGAACCAGTTCAGGTGAATGGCCAGCCACTGCCTGAACCGAATGTACATGCAGATTTGGAAACAGAACCTGAGCAAATGCAACCCAAATCAGAAGAAGACACCAAAGATCATTCTGATGCTGTCACAGATATAAACATAGTAGTTGCGCCTACGAAGGATCCATTTACACCTCGTCTTTTAGATGAGAACTGCGGCGAGGACCGCGGTGGTTGTGCCCACAAATGTGAGCGTGTACTCTTCCCAGACGAGAACGAGCCACGTCTTAAATGCAGCTGCAATGCGGGCTACACTTTAGATCCGCGAGATTATGCCAGCTGCCATGGTGAGTTCACAAGTTCAATAATATGACCTAATTTGTAGTTAATATTTTGGAGAAATTCTTAGATATTGACGAATGTCAAGAGTCGAATGGAGGCTGCTCTCAGATCTGCAATAATTTGCCTGGTGGCTTTGAATGTAACTGTGAAAAAGGTTATGAGATCGATTCGTCCACCGGAAAAACTTGTGTGGGTAAGTAACTCCGCTTGTATTGATAATCTGTTTAAGTGAAAATATTTTTCATTTTTTTGTTTATAATTTTACAGATATTGATGAGTGCGCTAATCCAGAACTGGCGTCTAAATGCGAAATGGGATGTGAGAATACACCTGGTTCCTACTACTGTATTATAACTTTGCACACTGAAGATACTGTCAAAAATACAAATGCAGACGATCAGATTAATGAAACCGAGTTATCGTCTGAGTCAAATCTAAATGAAACACTAATAGAGCCAGTTGAAATTCCTGTAGAGTCTTTCACTACCACTGAACAGCCTAAGCCGATCTGCAATCAGGGTTTTGTGCTTTCTCCCGACTCAAACATTTGCCAAGACATCAATGAGTGTGACATTGTCGTGGAAGATGATGGAAATGCAGATCACGTGCCACATCGTGTGTGTCACCAACATTGCGAGAACACGATTGGTTCCTTCCGCTGTAGTTGCCATGATGGCTTCCATTTACTCGAAGATCAAAGCTCTTGCGCACCAGACAGTTGCGAAGATTTGGACAATCCACAGCTAAGCCGTACACGTTGCGCTCATGAATGTAAGAATCTGGACAATGGTCATTACATCTGTGTCTGTCCTGAGGGTTACACCCTGGGCAAGGATATGCATAGTTGCGAAGTAGTGGATAACGTGTGTAGTCGCGAGCAAGGACACGAACGCTGTCGCCCGGGTAATTGCCTTCCTAGCGAGGACAATAGCACTTTTAGCTGCCTCTGTCCTCCCGGCTATACTAGCGAGATTTTCAACTGTCAGGACGTTGATGAGTGTTCAGCAGGCACCCATAAATGTAGTCATGACTGCTTTAATACGGCCGGTTCCTACCTATGTCTGTGTCCACGTGGCATGTCGCTTCAGGAACCAGAAGGATATACGTGTGTAGCCCCTGATCCTTGTGCTATCAACAATAATGGCTGCGAACAGCTCTGCCTAAGTGCTGAAGGCGGTTCATGCACATGTGGCAAAGGTTATGTTCTCAGTGAAGACACCAAAAGTTGCATTGATGTGGATGAGTGTCAAGTGAAGAACGGTGGTTGCCAACAGCTCTGTCAAAATGAGCCAGGTTCGTATGAGTGTCTTTGCTATCCGGGTTACGAACCTTTTCAACTGGAGGGACAAGACGGTGACAGCTTCTGCTTCGACATAGACGAATGTGCCACAAACAGACACGCGTGCGAGGCAGAGATGATCTGCGAGAATCTTAATGGCTCCTACACATGTCTCTGTGGTCCAGGTTATGCTTTGGGTTTATCTTCGTATCCATCATCACTATCTTCACCATCATCAGCTTTGTCATCGTTGTCATCCGTGTCATTTTCATCAATTTCATCCACCTTGCCATCTGCTTGCTTGGACATTGACGAATGCTCTATGTCAAATGGTAACTGCACCCATTACTGCATCAATGAACCAGGGAGCTTCCATTGCGGTTGTCCCTTAGGCTTTTACTTGGACATAACCGGACATAGTTGCCAGGATTATAACGAATGCTCGCATGAGAATGGTCAGTGTGCCCAACTGTGCTTGAACAAACCAGGGGGATTTACTTGTGCCTGTCGATCGAGCTACGAGTTGGCACCAGATGGATTCAGCTGCTTAGACGTAGATGAATGTTCACAAGGTTTCGGTAACTGCAGCAATATTTGCATTAATCTTTTAGGTTCATATATGTGCGCCTGCGATAAGGGTTATGAACTTGCTTCCGATGGACATAGTTGCGAGGATGTCGACGAGTGTAGTGGTCTTTTATCAGGTGGCTGCACCCACGAATGCATTAATAAGCCGGGAAGTTACGAATGCGGTTGTCCCATGGGTTACCGTCTACAGGAAGATGAACGCAGCTGCCAGCCAGCCATAGTTGGCTGTCCACCAGGCACTAAGCAAACAGATCAAGGCTGTAAGCCTATCGAATGTGGCGTCGGTCTATTACTGGGCGTTGATGGAGTCTGTGTGGATATCGATGAATGCAAAGTAAACAACGGTGGTTGTTCACATCAGTGTGAAAATGGCAAGGGATCCTATAAATGCTCATGTCCTGAAGGTTATGGGCTTAGTGACAACTTACGTGACTGCGATGATATCAATGAGTGCTCCGTTGATAATGGTGGTTGTATGGACGTGTGCATCAACAAGATCGGTAGCTTCAAGTGTGACTGTAAAGTCGGAAAGAAGTTATCATTCGATGGTCGCAGCTGTTATGAAATAACACCGTTAGAGCCCAGGTTTAAGGTGCAGTCAGAATCAAGGCACGTACCACCACCAATTACAGCCGCAACTCCACTTCCTGCTGCGACACCACCTATTAAAATTGCCCCATTTGCACCCATTGTACCTATTGAACCAGTTACTTCTAGCTCTCCTGGTTTAACTGTCTTCACAGTCAGAGATCAATGTAAGCGATTCCAGGCGCCTGTAAATGGACAGGCACACTGTAATAGGTACCGCCATAAACGAAAAATGTTCTACAACACGCGATGCAAGGTACGCTGTAATACTGGCTATAAGTTACTTGGCTCTGAAATCAGAAGCTGTGGCGCGTCTGGTAATTGGGAAGGACAGGAAAATAAATGTGTTCGTAAGTATTTAAATGTGCTTTAAAGTGTTGCTGTTGTCCAATCGAATTATTTGCTTGTAGCTGTTGCACAACCTCATATTTGGACTTCTGGTACTTCTGTAGCTGCCACCGGCTCATGTCAAGCTTTGGCCGTACCGCAGAATGGTGTTATCTCGCCTGCCAGTTGCACTCGTGGTGCTTCTGTTTTTGGTTCTATATGTCATTTGCAGTGTAACATGGGCTACATACCAGTCGGAGGATCCCTAACTAGTTGTATAAATGGCTGGACCCTGGGCAGTGTGCTAGAATGCAAGCCCTTCTTTGGAAGCCAAATGTTACCGCAAGCTCAATTACCTTGGCAAATGCAATCCTTCCGAAAGCAGTCTTTCCAACCGCAAATGTCATCATTTCCTATACAGGTGCAGCCACAAACGGTTAAACCATACATCAAGTGCCCTGAAAATGTTGTCATTATTCTAAACGCCTATCAGACGAAAGCTCATGTCATCTTGCAACAGCCGGCAACAAATCTAGATTATCGTCATGTGGTAGCTTCTCCAGCCTGGGCGAAACAGCTTCAAGGTCATCTACCCGCAGGCAATCATAAGATCATATACAGAGCTCACGATCCCGTGACTAAGCAGACAGTGGGCTGTCAAACTACTATCACGGTCAAACAAGCTGCAGATTCAAATCAAAGTTCGTTTATACCCTCTTCAATTTTCAGTCAACAGATGAGACCCGCAGCTATACCAGAATATAAACCATTCGGTTTCTCGACAGGACGTAATCCATTTCCAGGTTTAAGCCGTTCTGCGAATTTAATCGCCGAGTCTCCGAACTCCTTCCCTCTGAAGGAAGAGCCATCTTCTTTAAGGAGTGAAATCTCTGAGAATAGTCGCATTGATCTAGGCTCTTCAACATCCAGCTACTGTCCACCAAACTTTGAGGTGCATCTAAAGGAGAATCAGAACTTGCGATCGGTTGTTTGGGACGAACCACGGTTCGAAGGAAAACTACTCAAAATATTTAAATCATCTGTGAGTATATCAAAAAGGGTAAATTATTGTAAATAACTAAAACTTTTTCAGTTCCCTGGAGCTTTATTCGGTTTAGGTGATCATTCAGTGAAATATGAGGCCACCACCACAGATGGTGTGATTTTAACATGCAGCTTTCAGATTCATGTGAAGCGTAAGACTTAAATATGTAAAATGTGACTTTCCCTCTAATATAATTCCTTCCTCTAAAGCTGCAATTACTTTATCGTCAGCAACAAAATTAGAGCTAACACTACCGGATGCTCGCGAAGACACAACCAACAGTCTTTTCACGGGTCACGAGTCTTATGTTATTTGTCCGAACAAGGAACCGGTAAAAGTGACTTCTAAACAATCCGTAAGTTACCGCTAGTCTAATCCCTAGTGATTTTTCAGCTACAACTGGGTGTACACGCCATAGTCAATTACTCAACCCAATTGTGTGTGCTTTTACCTGACTTTTTCCTTAGCATCTGAATCTGTATTTGTTTGTAGGTTAATCTACCAGTGGGTTGCACTCTGAAGAACGTGCGTGCGCAGACGAGTGCCCAAACGCATCCGAAACGTGGTCTTCTCACCTCGCTCTGGCGTCCGTATAATAATTTTTAACTTATTATTTATTATTAAAATTTAACGAACATTTCTAATGCTGCATTTATGCACATCCAATAATTTTCTGAGGTACACTTTATTTTTAATATTCTATGTGAGTAATTAAAATAAATATTTTATCAAAAATATATTAATATATGCTAGTAACATTTGTTTTCTTTAAAAAGTGTAAGTTAACTGTAATATTACATCAGATACTTATTTATATATAGAAAGCTAACCAACTAGCAGGTATTGCATAGCCACAATGAGTCTTATCTGTTCATAGTCTGACGAATATAACACTTCATGAGATGCTTTCCACAAGAGAGTAAGTAAACAAGTTCCACACGCATGTTAGGTATGTAATACGGCCACGTTGACTATGTTATAGATTAATTTTAAGATTGACTGAATACTGATTTCGCACACATCAAGTTCTCGACTTGCCTATATATACAGTAGTCAGCTTGAACTAGTGGTTTTTCTGGGCGATAAGCAAGGCAAAAACCAGGGGGGAACAAATTTAAAAGTTTGTGTTGGGTGCTGAAAAACTACATACAGGTTGCAGATAATTGATTCGATAGCTGTTCGAACTAGAACCCAAAATGCCAGTTTTAGAAAGCTACTAATCTCACAACATGCCGACATTCGAAACAAACTGTATATTTATTTTCAATAATTGCCCTGAAATGCCGTTGAACCCGTTTGGTTAGAACTTGTCGTTAAAATTTTGACATTATTATTCCAATATTATTGTTATTTTGATGATATTGTGCAAAATATTAAACTATCCAACATGAACCACAAACGGCGCATGTTTATTGATAAGAACATATTTAGAGTAATTTCATATTGAACCGTAAGCTGTGGGCACATCAGTAGATGTGGGGAATGACTGTTCCACTCGGCCTATTCGTATCATTCACTAAGCTATAGAGAGACCAAACTGATAACCCCTGAGTGTGGGCACCGTGTGGATGGTGTTCTATGATCTTTCTGAACACCCGCTTTCCCGTCTATTTGATTCATGCATAAGATTTTATATGATCTCGTCTTGGCTTGTATTGGTATTTTGTTTTGTTATTATTGTTATTTATTTTCAGTTTTTATTATTATTGTCACAAAGATTAGCTACGAGCTGTGACGCTGCCTGAGTCTATATAAGTGTACGATTAACTGAATAATCAATTCAGTTCGACGTCGTGTGCTGTGCAGTGTGGTTAGCAATATTCATTTCTGTCCTGTGAACTTCTTGTTGAGACTGAACGTGCAGAATGTATCAACGTCAAGTTTCATTCGATAAGGTTAGTGGACTACGCACTTCCTTTGTATTATATATAGTCGATAATTCATCAATTCAAAGTGGAACAAATCAAGTTGGCCAAAAGAATACTTGATCGTAGTGGCTTGAACTAAGTTATACAAAAATTAAACTTGAACTCGAAAAATTTTAATATTCGCAAGGTATTGGCAAATTAAATATATTAATACTTATGACAAAGGCATTAAATGCGAAAATAAAAAATAAATGCTAAAAATACAGTTGTTATCTAAGGTCATATTTAATAGTGAAAATATCCTTGTGCTAATAAAGATAATATATTTATTTATAAAAATTCTAATATAAATTTATAGGCATATGAATGATTATAAGAATCTTAACAATCTTTTATAAATGCAAATGTAACTTAATATATGTATAATATATGTAATAATTGCAATGTGGCGTTACAACGTTCAAACAAGTTTAGTAACCAAGTTCAAGGTAAATAATACCATTAAAGCTCTGCGGTTAGAGAGACACCTTCAAAATGATAGTTGAACATTCGAGATCTTGGATTCTCGCTAACCTTTGTAACTAGACACTCTTTAGGGCCATACGGTTGATATCCATGACGTAAATATCTGTTTTCAACTATATACTAAATTTGTTATAGCTAGCATATAATCTGTTCATAATCTCGATATTTCATTGATTGCATGAAGAAGAAGAAGTACATACATATATTTGGTGTACAAAATTCTTAAATTAACGTTATAAAGAGAACTTTTCTTTCATTAGCCCACGCGGATTGAAGACTCCGCATATATAGCTGAAGGCGTGGATGTTCAAGAGGCACGTAATACCTGCCTTTTGTTCTCGCCTAAGGACTCATCACTATCCAGTGGTGCCCTGGCAAATGCATTAGCCATTTTTAAGAAGCATGATGTTAATTTAGTGCATATCGAGTCGCGCTCTTCACTGCGTGTGCCTGGGTACGAGTTTTTTGTGGAGTGTGATGGGAAGTCCGGAGCTTTGGGTAAGGCCATTGATGATTTGAAGCAGCAGTGTAGCTACTTCAATATCATTTCACGAGATTACAAGGACAATGCGACGGCTGTACCCTGGTTTCCACGTCGTATACGTGATCTGGATCGTTTTGCCAATCAGATCTTGAGTTATGGGGCTGAACTGGACTCCGATCATCCCGGTTTCACTGACCCAGAGTATCGAAAGCGTCGCAAATATTTTGCAGACATTGCATATAATTACAAGCATGGTGAAATTCTGCCACATGTAGACTACACAAAGGAGGAGATCGAAACATGGGGAATTATATTTCGCAATCTGACGAAGCTCTATAAGACACACGCTTGTCGGGAATATAATCACGTATTTCCTCTGCTTATTGACAACTGCGGCTTTCGCGAGGATAACATTCCACAGCTCGAGGATGTATCAAATTTTCTTAGAGGTAAAATAAGCACTCGAATTTATTCAATATAATTATAATTGTATCATTCTATACCTGTTTTACAGATTGCACAGGTTTTACACTACGTCCGGTGGCCGGTCTGCTTAGTTCTCGGGATTTCCTAGCTGGCTTGGCATTCCGTGTGTTTCACTCAACCCAATACATCAGGCATCCTAGCAAACCTATGTATACACCTGAACCAGATGTTTGCCACGAACTGCTGGGTCACGTGCCACTCTTTGCTGATCCGGCCTTCGCTCAATTCAGTCAGGAGATTGGTTTGGCATCGTTGGGTGCTCCAGATGATTATATAGAAAAACTATCTACGGTAATTTCACGCTTCTCTAATATACTGAAACATTCATAATAAGTTGACGTCATGTAATATAGATTTTTTGGTTTACCGTTGAGTATGGAATGTGCCGTCAAGAAGGTGAGCTGAAGGCCTTTGGCGCTGGATTGCTCTCATCGTATGGTGAGCTAGAATATTGCCTTACTGATAAGCCGCAGTTGAAGGACTTTGAGCCGGAGATAACCGGTATAACTAAATATCCCATAACACAGTTCCAACCACTGTACTATGTCGCCGATAGCTTTGAGAGCGCCAAGGAAAAAACAATGTAAGTATTATCAAAGAATTGTTTGAAGGATTCTTAAAAACAAGTTGTCCTTTAATTTATTTCAGTAAATTCGCCAACTCTATCCCACGTCCGTTCGGTGTCCGCTATAACGCATATACACAGAGCATTGAAGTACTTGATTCAAAGCCGCAGATATCTAATCTAATGGATAATATCAATTCCGAGTTTCAAATTCTTCAGAATGCTATTGTCAAGCTGCGCGTTTAGTTTTTTGTGTACTAATTTTAAGAATTTTTTATATTGATATGTTTGTTATTATACAAAACGACTTCGATCCTTTCATTCAATTTAGACTCTGTACTTAAAGCTATGAATGACAAAGTGCATTCAACAACTCAGTTGTCGAAATTTTATTTAGTTTTCTTCATTTTCTTTTATTTTTTTCACTGCACAGCTATAACAGACTACGTTACGCATATATACAATCTAAGGTATAATTATATTATATGTACAGTTATGCCTTAGGATAAATCTAATTTAACACCATTAAATTTATGTTGAAGCTATTTAGATGTACATACTCATTTTGGCTTTTACTTTAATTTTCTAACATTTGACTCTTTACTAATGGAACTAACATTAAAGTGAGTTTTATACAGTAAAATATTTTTAGTTAAAGTTTGTTGAAATTATTTTAAAGAATTTACAAGAAACATCAACTAAAACAAACGTCATATTGAGAATACATTGTCGCCTGAAACGAAATGAAATTCTATTTAAAGAGTTTATATATCAAACAAAGAATGCTCCGTTTCGTTCCAAATAAACCAGTCGCAATTTCTGTTTGAATATGTTCACAGCAGTTAATTCAGTTGCAATCTCAACCTGAGTTTCGACTTATAGTATAACACACATATGTACATACATATATTGAATAATGTGTATAGTTATCATTAACAACGACTTAACTAACCTTCGACTAAAAAAAGAGCAGTCTTTACAATAATATATATACAAAAGTTACAGAATATTTTACACATTTTATTGTTTGTTAATTATTTACCGTGCCTACTAAGTTCCAATATTTATTAGAGATCCATATTAATGCCAGGTGGCACTTATTGGATAATAGTATTGTAACTAGGGGAAACGATGGGCCATATTTATTAAAATTTCATATACACCTACTTAAGACTAAATTATTTACTGATCATTATTACTAGTATACTCTTTGAGAACTCTTCTCACACTCTAAACTAAATAAAATTCTACAATTGAAATTCTCCTAAAAATTAATTAAAGAGTACAATACTCAGTCTGTTGAGATCTACAACTAATATCGGGGTATATTCGATAAAAAGAGCCATGTGCCGTAAGTTGGAATATTGGAATAATACGCAGTATATCGGGAGAGGATCTTGGCAAAATGCCGTATATAAACTATTGACTATTGCCAGCTGTATGAGGCGAATTGAATAAATTCTGTGATTGTTCCTGCGACATTTGATAAGGCAAGATTTCCAGATCATTGGGAAGCTGGCTCTGGCTCTGATTGGCATTAAGAGACTGGAAGGGATTCCCGCTGAAAAAGTTATTTGGCTGCTGCTGTTGTTGCTGTGTCTGCAACAGTTGCTGCTGCTGCTGTTGTTGTTGCTGTTGTTGTAACAATTGCTGTTGCTGCTGCTGTTGTTGGTGCTGTTGCTGTTGCTGTTGCTGATGATTGTTGTTGATCAGCTTATTATCTTCACTGTGCGTCTCGGAGCCATCATCGCTAATTCCCATGTGGAAATTTAGCGAAGGACTGGATTCAGTGGCCATTTGCATATAGGACAGCAAAGAATCTTCGTTTGTGTTCTGCGGAACATTCGAGTTGGTGTTGTTATTGCTGTTGTTGTTATTCTGGCCGTTGTTGCTATAGCCTTGGTTGTTGCTACTGCTGCCGTTGACATTATTACTATTATTCAGTTGATTCAGTGATTGTAAGGGCGATAAATTAAGAAATGCATCTATATCATCCATATCCTCACGCGACAACATATTGTTATTCTGCTGTAATTGTTGCTGCTCCTGTTGTTGTTGCTGGTGTTGTTGGTGTTGATGTTGTTGCTGCTGTTGCTGGTGTTGCTGTTGTTGCTGTTGTTGTTGCTGCTGCTGGAGCTGTAGCTGTTGTTGTTGCTGATTCTGCTGCTGTTGCTGATGCAAGTGCAATTGTTGTTGATTTTGCTGTTGCTGCTGTTGTTGCTGTTGTTGATGCTGTTGTTGTTGCATGTTGTGATTATGCTGCTGCTGGTTATGTAGATTTTGTTGCTGCTGCATCAGCATCTGCTGATCCTGCTGATTCAGCATCTGTTCCGAGTTCAAAGCAAACCCATACTGATTGAATTGTGGCTCCACCGCATTGCCACCTGGAAAATTGAAAGTGCGCTGAACATTGCCACCGGCAGCAGCAGCAGCAGCCATATTGCTAGCAAAGCCCATCGGCATCATAGGTTGCAAGTAGGTATATCGTGCCAGCAATAGTTGCTCCGACACAATGCGTAGCTCATCTTGTTGTTGCATAATCAGTTTTTGCAGCTCATCATGCTTGCGCTGCAGCTGATCCTGTAGTTGACTCTGTGTGGGGGTCATTACGACTGCAGCACTCGGTAACAAGTCTGACTGCTGAGCCACCGGTAACGGCGACAACACTGGTGCCACTGGAAACGGAGCTATCACTGGTTGCATAGGAATTGCTGTCAGATATTGAGGTGGCTCCAGGAAATTTGGTGCCACCAATTGCGGACTGGCCAACGGATAGTTGGACTGCGGAAACTGACAAGCATTTGTACTGACAATTTGTGTGGGAGTCAATGGTAACATGGGCAATATCTTAGGTTGGGCTGCGCTCTGCTGCAGTTGCAGGTGGTGATGATTAAGCTGTTGTTGTTGTTGCTGTTGAAGTTGGTGCTGTTGCTGTTGATGGTGCTGCTGCTGCTGTTGTTGATGTTGTGATCGCTGACGCTGTGCTTGCTATGTGCGAAAGAGATACAAATACATTTCCCATTATATACAATATTTATGTCTGATTACATCTACTTACCGAACTCACGTGCGTCATCAGAGACTGACGGCTAGTGACCGAGTCTGTGGACATAGATGTAGAGTCAGACTCATTGCCACGGCTGTTATAGATATAGCACTTGCGTTTAGCCTTTGGCGAGATACCGGTTGAACTAATGTTGCCATAACTGGAGGCCGGCCTCGAGGTTTTAAGCGGATTGACGGGGAATGAACTAGAGGTAGGTGCCGTTGCAGCTGACCACATTGGGGAAGAGTCCAGGGTGGGAGATGTTTGTGCTACTGCAATGCCGGTTGAAGCTACCTCGTTGCTAAGGTGGCCCAAACTATTGCCTAGTAGTGCACTGTCCAGATTTTGATTGTTTACTTCGAAATCTCTTAATGTGGTTGTAGCAGAGGCGCATTTGCTGCTGCTCTTCGAATTGGTTGTAAGCGTCTTAGCGGTTTTATGGCGCTCCTTGTGACTCTGCTTAATGACCTCAGCGTAGCTGACAACCTTATGCGTACATACCACATAGTCTGGTTTTGAATTGTAATGATGATAACTTACATAATAGTCCGTCTGTAACCAAATCCACTGCTGCCCCTTGGTCAAAAAACGATAGTAGCAGGATTTGCCTTCACCAGTCTGACGCACTGCAATCCCAGGTAGGAATATAGCATTCATTTAAACTACTCCATGCTACTGCTTACTTACATTCCTCATGACAGGCTACAATACTATCCAAATCATCAAAGTGGTAGTAATCGTATCCTGAAGTGCCCAGAACTTCAAATGGCATGTATCCAATGATGGGAGGAGCTCGATGGTCAAGAAACAGAAACTTCCATTCCATGCTGTGCTTCGAGGTGAATTCATTGCTCGTGGGATCTATGATGCTCATCTCCCGGATCAATTGAGGCGTCTGTATCCTGCCAGTGCCTACAAAGACAAGTTTCTTATCCACCTCTACATTCGGATTCTGCTGAAAGATGCGGGGCAAGGTCTGTGTATTGCTGTTGCTTTGGTTATCCGAACTGGAACTACTTGCTTGCGTATTCGCATCGTTGCCTGAACGATTTAGGTAAATGTTAGTATACATTCTTAGATTACACTTCGTTTCTACCTACGAAAGTATCCCACAAATTTCACCAGCTCATAAGAATTAGCATCAACTTTCTCGATGCCGCCGCGTTTAAGATGTGTGTAGAAAGTGATCTGATTACTAGCACTAATGTCCGTCTGGCGGGGCTCAATCACAGGCGTGGGATTCAGAAACACGTTTAAAAGGGACTCGTGATCCATTTCGTAGGCAAGATCATATATGCTCATGTTATACAGCTCGTGCTGAAAACAAGAAGAGCAGATAATATATATATTATACTAGACTTCTTATTGATTAAAGAGACACATACTGGTAAATAACCAAGCTGCGAGGTAATACTTTCCGACGCGTAAAATATGGAGCCCACACTGCTGAATACGATCATAAAGCCATCTAAAGACTCCAGCATTAAATGCGTAAACTCATCGTTGGTCAGAAACGTTGGCTTCCAGTCTTGTTGTATCTCAAACACCTTGGATCGATCTGTTGCCTCTGCCAATCAAATTATTGCACAAATTAAAATCTATAAAGGAAACTCAGTTAAATATGTTAAACGCACCATTATGATTCTTAAGAAATGCTATAGTTGATTTGAGAACTGTGGATTTATCCATTTTGCGATTGGACGTAGATATAAGTGCACTCAAATCATTAACAAGAGAATTAAATTGATCTCGACGCTTCTTTTCGCTAAGATTTCGCGATTTTCTGCAAAGAAGACTGCGAGTTACAAAAGTAAATAGTCATCAAAGAAAGTAAAATCAGTAAAATATTAATCCAATAGTAAAATATTAACTCAATGTAAGTTCAACCCTCACACACGCACGCACATTCACACGTTCATATACCTCAGCAGCTGTTCCCACCTGTGGCCCACGTGTGTCCCTGCGATTGATATCTTTGTCTGGCAATCATTATTCCAAATCTGCGAATATGCTGACACCCCCCATCATTTACAACTGATATATATGTATGTTTCAGGAGTAGGGTTATGGGTTGTGAAAGGGAAATAAGCAAGAATAGAAATTTAGAAGGGGGATTCATCATTTTGTTGTCGCTTTTCATTTATTGCGCTAGGACAAACATTTTTGGGCTTTCCAATACATTTTTGCATTTGACATTTACATGTCAAATAATTGTATCGCAACAACTAAGAGAGTGAGAAAATAAATAACAGAAAGTGGGAGCGATTTGGTCATGAGAATCTATTGTTTTTGTCAGCTCTCAACGAATAAGTATTATAAGAATGGTAAACCAACTTTAATTATTTTACCCAATATATTGAGATTTCTTTATTCGATTTCTTTTTACGTACATTTGCGTTGACGCTCATAAATGAGAAATAATCATATATTTCGCAAGAATGAAATGTATTATATACATTGTACATATTATAGACGATATATATATATAGTATATATATATATATATATTGGAAATCCGATCCGGCCGCGTTTACATATTATACAATAGCAAAAGGACAACAACGATAATTGCATTTATTAATTGTGGGCAAGAATCAAGTTACAGATAATTTAAGCTCTGAATTACATTTCGAAGATGATTTCGATTCGGTTTAGTATGATGTACCTGTTACCTGTTCATAGAAAATTGTTGCTTGTTACCAAGCCAAAGAAAGGAGCGAACTACAATATATCCATATTGTTGCTATATTAAAAAAATTAATTTTCTTGCAAGTTCCTCTTGAAAGTTATGGAAAGTTTTTGCATTTAGGTATCAATGTTAAAACATAAATATAAATATTTTTATCTAGATACAAATTTGTCTACGCATTGAGTTCATAACTGTCAAATGCAGTGCATTATCCTCAGTTGTCTTCTTCTATCTTATATACCCTTTCTTTCGTATTTGCTCTTATTATGTAGTTGAAGTTCGTTATGTGTGTGTAGTGTGTGTGTAGATGCGTGCGTACATCGATTTGTATATGTGTGTATGCTCACCTTTTTGTATCGTCCTTGTCATCGCTCTCATCGTCCATCTTCGGTTGTATTAGATAATTTTCCACTGCTGTGCTCAAAATGCTTCTCTTGTACAGACTTTCCACAGTAAAATGAAAATTTTTTCTTGTGTAGCAAGAACAATTTAAATATGTTTTATACACATCACCAGTTCATTTTTACATATTTCTTGTTTTAACAATTTTTTAGTGTAATTAACATCTTTTTCACATATTGATGTGCTTCACTTCAAGTAACATTCACACGGCAGCTGATTCCAATATGTTTAAACGCGTGCCACATTTTGTAGAGTTTATGTTGCTGCTGTCGCAAAACCAAATTTAATATATACAAAAATTTTAAAATGTTATATAATTAATTGAATTTGACTAAGGTAACATTTTTATTTAATATTTTATCTATGTGTTACAAGTTTTATTTTGCGCAACGTTTTATCCTTCCGTCAGCAACAAGTGCAGTTCAGCTTCTGTGTTTGCCGCGGCATCGTCACTACATTTGCTGTCGACAACACTCATACACTCGCACACACTTACACGCACACTCGCACTCACACTTTCACTCACACTCTTAAGCACACACAATTATTGTCGCTCGAATTCTTCACCAAGAACTGACTGATACTGGTGCTGCTGCTGCTGCTGCTGTTGTTGCTGCTGTTCATGGTACTGATACTGATGCAGTTATGTAACGGGCAAGTGCTGCGCCTGCGCATGTGCCACAGTAGATACCCTGTAGCGAATGTGCCACAGACAAGCGCCAATCATTGCAGCCGCCTCCTTCGTGTCGGGGCAGTTGCTGCACTTTTGCAACCCCTAAAAAGTATGCTATGCTTGCTGGACCCATGTCAGCGAGCGAATGCCATAACAACCTATTCGAACGGATTTACAGTTGCCGTTACAACTGAGGTGTGTGTGTGTGTGTGTGTGTGTGTGTGTTTGCCTATAGAGCAGCTGCTAACCACTTACCTGGCTGCGTTATCTCTTTACCTCACGCTTATTTATAGCACAAAACTCG